>JAUMHH010024771.1:0-10566 GCA_032359455.1 Chlamys rubida | reverse complement strand
GGGCTACCTAAACATGTGGCTGATGGGGCTACCTAAACATGTGGCTGATAGGTCTACCTAAACATGTGGCTGATGGGTCTACCTAAACATGTGGCTGATGGGGCTACCAAAACATGTGGCTGATGGGGCTACCTAAACATGTGGCTTATGGGGCTACCTAAACATGTGGCTGATGGGGCTACCAAAACATGTGGCTGATGGGGCTACCAAAACATGTGGCTGATGCAGTAGTGTATATTATCTCGGTCCAGCTTCCTATAGAAGCCTTCATCGATAAACAGATCATTCTCATGTTTGGTAATGTTATACGTATATCATCAGTTAAAAAAGACATTGCAGAAAGTCTGTGAATTTGGCTATTAAAAACAACTCATCCAGGAGCTACTTTGTATATGTCCGGAACACTCTGGAGAAATACAACCTACGTCTGCACTGGAACTTCTCGAAAACATTCCCAAAAGAAGCATATGGGGAAAACAGGTTTGAGGGTGCCATAAAACACTTGTGGATGAACCATATCCATTAGCTATACAAAGGGAAATCTACACTCGCCTTTCATCCATCCCAGTTCCATGACAATTTCAAAGGTACATCATATTCTCGAATCGGCACCATTGGATACACTGTCAGTCAGAAAAGCGGGATTATCCCCTCTACATATACATCGGAGCAAAATATAAAAACAAACGTCAAAGCAACATGCTTAATTTGTAAGGATGGGAACGAGGATATCGAACATTCCATACAACGTTGCGAGTCCCTGGAATACACCAGACTCTCCTGCATAGCACAAATTAACAAAATTATAGTTGACAGGTGTGACGAAGTCATATCGGCGACTGTGCTGGGTGACACAGGGACCTGAGTATATTTGTTACAGCTATATTTGGACCTAAACTAAGGTGTTCAGATTTATTTTACATGTTTTTGGGGGTTTAGATCGACTTTCGGTAAAAATGACACCCCCAGTGAGAAGGGCGGAAATCTCGCGATATCAAAAAGTCGACCCCACCTTACTTTCTTGCATCAAAAACAACATTTCTACCTGATCTACGGGGAAAAAAATTTAGTAGCGTTGGAAACATGGATAATGTTTCTTTTAAAAACCTCCTATATGCACGTAAAATGTATTCTCCTTCTGCGGACATGATCTCCGTTTCCTCCAAAAACACACGCCATTTCAGAGTTTCAAAGTTTATCGCAGTCATTGTGCTACAGTTTTGAAAACTAATGAGTTTGAGGTCATCGCGTGCGAGACCCGTTGTGTGATTAGTTAGAAGCGCAGCCATTCTTTCGCTAAACCGACCAACACTGCATGTTTCGTTTCATTTTATGACATTTTACAATAAGATAAATCATTTTCATGTCATAAACACATGGATGACATAGACCATTTTGGAATCACAGAGTGAAGGACTATAAATGCAAAATAAGATCGCTTCTCGTTTTTAATGTTCAGTACAAGGACACATGCTCCGAATGATGATCATTTCTCGTTTTTAATGTCACGTTATGTCATTCTAATTAGATATCCTAAAGAGTTACTTTATTTCAATCTCATAAGAAATCATATGCTATATGCATGAGATATCTTATCTATAGAATTAAATAAGACGTCTTGAGAGGTTTATAAAATATTATATAAATGATATAAAGTATCTCATATAGTTTATACGATAACTCATGTAATTTCTATACAACATATCTTATATATTATCAAACACATCTCGTGTGATAAATTAGATATCTTGTATAGAACATATTGAAAAGCGCACTTGCCTTTCATTAAGACTGCCTGGGTTGGATTCCTGGATCCGTAACCTTTACTATAGATAAAGTTGATATTATAATATACTTCATGATAGAATATCTTCTGTGAATCGATCTCCATCACAAAAGATTTCCACGCTTTGAAAGCACTAGTTTGAGATAAATTTTACAATTTTCATTTGAAAGAATATCACTTTTCCAAATAGACAGGACAGTGTACCAGTTGTTTTATGAAAATTACGTTTTGTATACCAATTGTGATGACTGGTTCGTTGACAGACTCTGATCAAATATCAATTCTAGTTTGCTATTAAATGAAGGTTTTTATATCTGTTCGTGTAACCGATGCCATCCAAGCATTTACTTTAGTGGAACTCTTTGAAAAGGAGGCGCCTGCGACATTTAAGTAGCAAACATCATTAAGTCTCCATGACGCTGTAAGGTAGAATCGTTTTCCGAACGACGCTCCTGTTGAAACAGTAGACGATTGTTATTACATACAGAGGAGTGTGGGAAGCATAAAAAATATCTCAGATGGATCTAAAACCATATATCCGTGTAATGAACACTTTATTTGAAACTGAATCTGAGCTCAGCTAGACACGATGTCCTACTATTAAACTTACAGGAAGAAATAAACGGAGACGTTTCTTAAAATCCTGATGTTGTTCATGTCTAAGCACTGAAATCCCCTCAATAAACATGTCTGCTGCTTTTTTGTACCGAGCAATAGTCCTCCCATATTATCATTTAGTCTCATAATGTTTGTCTTTCTTAACGAGTCGGAGTGACCATGAGCGGAAGATCGAGCAAATGTGTGCGTGCATGCAACTGTGATAGCATTCGTGTATGTGACCGGGTGTGCGCGCGTGCGTGTACGTACGTCGAAATACTTTTGTGTTTATGTTCGTGAGTGTAGGTGTTTTGCATACTGTACGTGCGTGTACGTGCATTTTGCTTGATTGCCTATAATAATCACCCTCTTGCCAAACAGCGTTACCTTTATTTTATGTTAACTATTGTTAAATGCATTGTAGAATGAACAAATTGAATTGACCATCGACCGACCGGCCGAACCTGTCGCTCTTACACAATTTTATTTATGAAATTAACTGCAAGTATGACTATAACTTGTCAGAATTGTTCGTCTTCTAGTGTTCAACAATGAGGGCTAAAGGCTAATATGCTGCTGTTGTTTCAAAACAATTAGTATTCCGATAAAATAATCTCTGTGGTCTCTATGGCCAATGTAATACGAATTATACGTTGTCAATGTCTTTCCATGAACCGGTACAAATCACAGGGGCTCGGTTTCGTGATACTTACGGTACCCTCATTTTTAATAAGGTTTTAGAATGTGTATAAACACCGGATAAAAAGTGTTGCTGTTATTTACTGGTGTTTATAGGTTTATTATTAACCGAAAGTATCCCGAAACCGAGCCCCTGTGATTTGTACCGGTTCATGGAAAGAAATTGACAGCGTATAGATCGTATTACGTTGGATATAGAGACCACAGAGATTATTTTATCGGAATACTAATTGCTCTGAAACAACAGCAACATATTAGCCTTTAGCCCTCAAGGTTTAGTAGCGAAACCTCTCGAGTATTCATTAACAAAACTGATGTTTTTCTTGTTTCCGTTTCCAAAAACTGTATAATTAAACTCAAACAATAACACACTTGATCTCTTTTACTGCTAATAGTAATTGAAAGAAGACGCGAAACTAATTATATGATACAATGTTATGGAGCCTAATTGGCGTTGCCTGTCGTTTCTGACTCGTAACAGTACACGGAACCTCAAAGTAAATTGCAACTTACATCACTAATCGAGGTTTATTTAATAAAGACCCTTGGTAACGAGAGCTTGACATGAGAGATTAAGTGAGCCCGATGATATCACTTTTCACTTTTGGAACCAAGTATTTGAAATGAACGCCATAGAAGCTTACGGATCTATTTACGGTTTGTTCGTATGAGCTCCTTTTACATGTTTGAAAGCCGCCCGATACCGATATATGCTTCGCCTAAGTGATATCAAATAAGAAGGACACTATATACAGCTGCTGTGTACACTTCCGGTTGCGCACGCACATCATGGCTGCCACTGAAAAGTTTTTCTGGTGGAGAAATCCATATGTCGAACCTTTCTCATTGCTAATGTAACGAACTATTAGAACGTGCTTTTCAATAATAACCTTTTATTCCGTGGTATCGATCTATCCTATAAGGCTTTCAAAAACATATTTGTAATTTTGGTGAAAACCGAGGACGTGTGGGTTTTCAACCTTCAACTTTCAAGGCAGACTACTAAGATAAGTGGGGAGGACTGGAGCTCGCTAACTGAAAGTATGTTGTGTATTACTTACACTCAAGAACATATGCCCAATAAGTGTTGGTAAACTTGTCAAGTTTTTGGCAAGCTCTGAAAAAGATCTTATTCCCGAACTGGTCAAAAACCGGAAATTGATGGTCGTGAGTGACAGTAAAGCGATAAATCTTAAGGCAGTAGTGTTCACACATGAAGAGAAAACCATAAAATGGGTAGCCAAACCAGGAAAAAGCACAAAATATCTAGTTCACTATGTGATTGTGAATGCTGACAGTCTAATCAGTGAACACAGAAGAATTCTTATAGCACTGTGGTCCGGCACGTGTGACCTAAGTAAAAAGGTAAACAAGAGCATCGAACTTAAAAACGACATCTCCCCAGATAACATTATCCATGATTATCGTCGCCTTCTAACATTACAAAGCAATTATGGCCAGAGATTTATGATTGTTTTTCTAGAATGCCCTCATTACTCCATTTCTATTTGGAATTCAATAAAAGCAAACAAGTCTAGCGACCTGTATAGTATTCAAACTAAATAATTTGAAAGTCGAATCTACATCCGAAATAGTGCAATAAATGAATTAAATAATGAGCTCGGTGTGGTCGCACCTCGCTTCATGTTGGACCTACTTAAATTAACAAAGTCGAACAAGTCGCATACATACACCAAAGTCTCCTATAGTCTTTGGAAAGATGGTGTTCACGCCGGTGAACTGCTAAACAGGAATTGGCTGAGGAGACTAGTTCTAAATTTACTTCAAAAATACTGTGTACGACAGGTATAACAGTAACGAAAATATGGCTGAGGAAGAAATGAGAGACAAGTGAAACAAGTAATAAGGACAGTAGGAAACGCCAGAGAGACATGGATATAAACTACTGCGGTATATGTGAGCAAGTGCTATATCAATTCGTAATATGTAAGGGATGCGATCTAACTTTCTGTAAGAACTTCACAAAACTTCCAGCTAAAGTGTTTGCATTTCTACAGCTAAAAAGGATCAGAAAACTCGGGCATGTCAGATGCATGTAAGTCATGTAACAGGACACAACCGCCGATAATAGAAGTAAGGGACACGTTAAAGGAGTACTGTAAAGTAAACGATTTGCGAGTAGTTAACTTGGAAACACGAGTGTCGGATCTCGAACTTAACACAAGAACAATAATTCAGGAGGTATCCATAAACTCGAGGAAAACATATACCAGCTCGTGGACGGTAGGAATAAAGAATGTGAAGAAAGGAGAAACAAAGAAAATAATATAATTATCTTCAAGCTTCTTGAGAAAATGAACGAGGACCCCTTGGTAAGAAAAACTGAGAATGAGGAGGATTTTAGGTCTATAGCGAAATGTCTAGGAGTCGAGAATCTTGATATTGTGGCACAATTTCGACTAGGGGCACCACACCAAGACAAACCTCCAAGACCATGTATAGCTGTCTTAGGAAACAAACAACAAAGAAAGAAATTGCTGGAAAACACAGATGTTATTCTCACAAGAGACTTAACTAAACAACAGCGAAAGAGCGAAAAAATCGAAAGAGATATAAAGAAAACAACGGACCAAGTCAACAATATCAAAATGTGTGACTACAGAGCAACAAGGGGACATTCCAAAAAGCTGTTCAAAAAGCGCTGTAGAAAGCATCAAACTGCCAATTATTTCAGTAATAGAGTTATTCAACCATGGAATTCGCTACCCAAACATGTGACCTCGGCTCCAAGTGTTTTAAAGACAGGTTAAACAAGCATTGGACAAATCATCCACGGAAATTCGAGCCCTCGTTTTCATAAATATCATTTCGCGGGCAATCAATGACATTAATAGTTTCGGACTCGCTTCTGATGTGTGTGTACAGAAAATATGACTCTAACCTAAGCGTTACATAAATAAGTCTCAGAACCGCTATAATACCAAGGGGAATTAATATGATCACAAAGAAACTGTTTATAAATGTACATATATATTGTTAATAGTTAATTACAATCATTGAAAATCAACCTGCTTGTGCAACCGGAAGGAAGTCGTGTCCAGCAGATGTTTATTAACAAGGATCATACATCATACAGAAGCCATTGGCTAACTCGATGTCAACCAGTGATTCAGTGATTCAGAAAAATATCGTCATACATTCGACTAGCGACGGAATAAATGGAGAGGTAGCCATCATGTAAGAGCTGTTTCCCCACGCTTCCCGAATTTTGTGAAACGAACATGGACGGATGACCGGGGCACGCAACTACTATTAATATTGATCTTGTTTTAGGCTTTCAGTCGTTGGGTTTGTACTTTTGTGAAATAACGTACCCAGCGACTGAAAGCCTCAAACAATATCAATATGGATAGTAGTTGCATGCCCCTGTGCCGCGACCCAACACGTTACATGATACAGACGACTGGTGACAGTGACAACTTAGACGGAAATAAAGTTCAACAATTTATTACACGAAACAGAAAACATTTGACAATCAAGACACGTGGTGACCAAAGTTGGTTTGGACTATATTAAATAATTCCTATCTGTCTCTACCTAAATATCTACAACCATAAATCTCTAAGAAAATGACTATCGAGTGTGTGTTTATCGACCACGTGGCGGCCTCGCTGCCGACATACTCCAAAGTTATCCTCGACATTTCTACGTTCTCCGCTCATAGAAACCATCACTAAACATCTTACAAATGACAACAAATTAAAATTTAAGCTACTGCTCAAGTGCTATCCGGGAGCATGTGAACTTTAAACGGCACGAGACCGGCACGTCTCCCGCGGCATGCCACAGCCATGCCTCCAAATTAACAAAGTAAACTTTTTGTACTTAAGAGCGAAATACCCAAACTATTTGCATCCTTGAAAAATCATTGCATAGAGATGTCATTTATTATACAAAATGTAATTTGAATCAACTCCTACTCGCCTATAAACTAGGATTCAGAACATATTCTATATATCAATTTGAGCACTGATGCAATTACATTAAAAGAAAATATAGAACAGGTCCCAGTGGCGGACCCAGGGGTGTTGCCCTATATAGCTTTTTTCTGTGTCTAAAAATAATCTGGACCAAGGTTTTTGAATATTTTCCTCTATTTCATATGGGATTTCCTTCCAATATCAACCATCCCTTGAACTATGATTTTTTTATGGCTTCACCCAATATACCGTACAAAGAATATCAACTATAACAAGGGCCCTAGTGATTGACGGTGCCCTTGTACATGTACAAGTAGTTATCATTATGTCCGTCAATCCTTTGTCACCATTGATTCTGGAGATTATCTCAGAATCCTGGAGGCCAAAATTTCTGAAATTTCACATCATGATGTACTGTACGTTATTGGGTACATGCAGATGTACATTAAGTATTTACAAGCTCTTCCTGTCAAGGTCACTTATTAAAATGGGCTGTCAAAAGTGTACATTCCCCTTTAAGATCTGCAAGTGTTCATTCTGGTAAAAAAACAAAATTGTGGATGTCTTACATTAATAACACCATATTATATATAATTAAATGGATCTCAAGATCCAAGATGTCCACAATCCACAACGTCTAATTGGCTGAGACATATGCAGCTATAACTTTTATTCTGTACTTTTTGTAAAATGGTACTCAATTGATTATTAAGTCTACATGGTGAAGAAAGACATGCAATTTACTATCTACATCCGAAAATGCAAGATGGCCACCATGGTTTTTGATTGGCCAGACAAATGGCTATAACTTTAAAACTGAAATTATTTTGTTCATACTTGTTGCTTAATAGCATTTAAGAAATACTCAGTAGTCAACATGGTGATTAGGAGGGACATATATTATCCAGATCCTATCATCCAAGATGGCCACCTGACCATAGAAACACGGAAGTCAGCAAAAAGCCATCTTGATCGTACAGACAAGACAATGAAGGTTGTGAACTGCTTACAATTATGAACTCTGACAAAGATAAGAAAAGTCACACAAAGTTATAAATTTTACTTCCTGTTCATTCAATTTTATTTTACTGCAAATACAAGAAAATAAATACCAAACTCTTCTGGTCACCTTAACCAACATATTGTCACACCCATTTTAATTCAATTTTACTTCAAATAAAAGAAAATAAATTAAGTAACTCTTCTCGTGACTCTAGCCAGATTATTATAAATCAAATTGATTCAACCTTGACAGCTTCCTGTACACATAATGTAGCCATTGTGTTTCCGTGACGTCACCTCTGTAAGTGTGAATCCAGTACAATCAAACAAAATTCCTCTTCCAACATTTTGGTTTTCAGTGAGAATATCAGGATTTATGAACTTCTGAACAAACATTTTTTTTTTTTTAATATTACTTCTGCAGATCATGACAAATGATTTTCAAGACTTAACTTCTTTTTTTGAATAACCCTTAAAACATTGCACACACGTATATGCATTTTGAGTTGTGTGAAAATAAATAAGCCCCTAGCCCCTAGCCCCCCCTAATTTGACCAGTTAATATAGCGATCATAAGGCAAATGATTCAGACATGAATCCATCTTAGTGTGACAAGGGAGGTTACTCTTACAGATTGTAACACATCGATGTCAGAATATATACAAAATGAAACTGAAGTCATTGTCTGCACATGTACAGGAAAATAGTGATCAGGTGGGTCTATAAGGAATGACACGAGAACATACATTGTATGAAGTGAAATATAAAAATATATATAGATATTTTACATAACATATGGACAATATTTAAGCTTTATGAGAAGATAAAATATTTGTTACACTGCCACAAACAACTAAATAGATCCTACATGAAGAATTGTTGTAATCTAGGATAGGATACTCAAGAGAGTGTGAGTGCTGTAGTCATTATAATTAGTTATATATATTGATTCCGTCTTTGCGTATTGCAGAGTTATCTTCTCTTGCGAGCAGGTATTGATTGTTACGTCATTGGTTTGTGAGAGTAACGTCATCAATTTTTGGGAAAACGATGTAATTTTCTCACACAAACCAATAACGTAACAATCAATACCTGCTTACAAGAGAAGATAACTCTGCAATACGCAAAGACGGAATAGTTGCTACTGTATATACATTCTATCAGGTTTATAGGTGTTTTATTTGTTGTTCTTTCGTAACATGCTCACGATGGCTGCCAAATATTCTTCCATCTTTCTTTGATTGAATATTTGTTACAAAACAATGTTGTGTTAATTGTCATAGTTTCACTGTGACCTTTGAAATAGTCTTTATATTTTTGAGATATATGGCCATCAACATTTTTAACCAGTAGGTATTATGGACTTTTATGCTATGGCTTCTGTCTGTAGCTCATTTAAATTTTAGCATCTTCAACATAGATAGGTGCTCAGATTCATTTTTTTATTTTTAAAAATTAGAAAAAAGTGTCACTAAAATTTGTAAATGATACTGACAATCTTATATGGTTTAATTTTCAAACTGCCTGTTAATATACTGTTATACATTAGCATATTTTAAATGCATTGACTTATATTTCATACCTTCCATGACCAAGATAAGGCATTTTTATTTGTTCTAGAAGATTGATGTAAGTTTGTTATTATATATAATTAATATATTGTTAATTGAGGATAACATTTTATTTGTTTTCATTTATAGTGCAACTTTATGTTTCAAATTGTTAGAATTTTTTAAGATTAAATGTAAATCAAGCATTTTTTTGTTTTAACAAGTAGTTTAATAAAGAATAATTTGTTCAATTCTGTAATGGAAGCCCCAATATTGAATACTTGTACATACTACATGTATCAGCAATCTAAAAGTAAAAAACAGTAAGGTCTGCATGATTCATTGTGAGAATGAATGAAAAAGAGTTAGGGCAAGGGAAATGGACAATTTCAAATGCTCAAAAGCATCATGGAAATTAAGTGTCATCACTGTCATTTTGATTTAAGGATCCCTTACAAAAAATTGTAACTACATTGTAGGTATTGGAAACTGCACAGTTTTCTGGCATGAATGTAGCTTTAAGGGGAAAAAAAGATTTTTTGTAAAAAGTATAACAAAGATGAAATCAACAACAGTATGTTCTAAGTGTAATAATCATGCTGTTGGTCTAATCAGATGAGCCACCTGGTGACAGGTCAATGGTAGCACCCTAAAGCAGTTGTGCTACGTCAAGTTAAATTACAAAAGAATTTAAGGGGAGGTTACTCTATGCACAATAAACTGCAGTGGAGTTCTCTGTTTTTTTGTTTGCAGACAGAGATCCTTAACCCTTTCACCCCTATGTAACTTTAGTAGACTCTACAATGCAGTGATCTGGATGAGTCCATTATGGTCTACAGTGGTGTAAGGGTTAACTATGCAAGTGGTGAAATATGATATTGACAACATGTTGTAGATATCTTGAACATATGTGAAAACAAGAGGCCCAATGGGCCTGCATCGCTCACCTGGTATAAATATCACACTTGTAACCTTAAAAGTGATCTAAAAT
>JAUMHH010024760.1:0-10566 GCA_032359455.1 Chlamys rubida | reverse complement strand
TGTAGCTTTATGTATCTCCTGGCTTATTTCCTATTGTTTGTTTTGAATTCTAATTTTGAGGTGAATACAGTACTTACATACTTTCCTTGGATGTGATAGCTGTTTCACATGCTCCCTCTCTGGAACAGAATTGCGATTCAGCATTCTTCAGCTTCCGTTATAACCATTGTAGGCAAAGCACGTACATACCATCCACAGTTGCAGGGTCAGATATTTAAACAACATTTCACAATCATTCTGGTAGACCCCAAAAAATTATATGAATGAAATTATTGAAAACGGGAATTATGAATGAAGGTACATTATAGATAACAAATAATTATGTGTCCCTAAAAATAAATTAGCTTGATAAATGATCTGCCTCTGGGTCCAATATGACAGTTTTCCTATTATTCAATATCAACAAGTAAAATAGTATTTCTAGATTTATGCGAGAGGATTTTTATTTTTGGCAAAATAATGGCAAAAAAAAAGGTAAATGCTAATAAAATATATTTCCTTATTCCTAAAAGTTAATTGTTTCTATAACAGTGCCTGGTTTTGTAATTGAAAAATTGGAAATCGGAAAATTAACCGCAAGTGCACTACTTCATATCAAAATAGGCCAGACAAAATCGTGTATATATATAAATGCAAATCAGAACAAGGGGAACCTGTAGATGAAATTTGAGAAAGATTTGTCACATACTTTTTGAGAAATAGCAAAAGCAATCTCGAACCGTCAAAATTCCAGATGGCTGCCTGGCAGACATCTTTTTCTTTTTTAGATCAGACTCCAAATAAAACTTGCACAACTACACAGACCAAAGAAAACCTTCATATGAAATTTGAGATAGATTAGTATAACAGTACTGCTTGAGAAATAGCGATAACAAGAATCGTTTTAAGGAGAGACAACAGACCACAGACTAAACAGCCCACTGATGATGTCGGGCTTAAAGGAGCATATAAAAATAAAATGGAATGAATGTGCATAACTTCATATCATAATTATGTGTAGTAAGATTCATCGAAACTGGTCAGGAATTGTTTAAGTAGAATGCTGGACAACCTTATGTCTATACTGACAGACAGGCGAATGAATGGATGGACATACACCTCGATTCCAGCATGCGCCCTAATTTCATCACATGATACTGGGGATATATTTCAAACAGACATTCGTCTTAAGTACTGAAAAGTTAAGCAATGTACATAATGTATCATTTTTCTCTCCAAACCACTACAGGTTTCCTCACTCTAGACTTGATGGAGGATAAACCTGCTAGGAGTCGGTAATTTTGTTTTGTTTTACCCAGTGGGTATAACTCCCTGTACATTATTTCACTGACAAATCTTGATTTTGTTTATTTGTTAAGTTTGTTTGGAGTTTAACAACCAAAATCTTCTCATTATGACTTCAAGTTACGACACATTGCGACTTCATCTTCCATTTCAATGTCATAACTCCAGAACATCGCTTCCCAGATGGGAAATAGGAATAATGTATTCCAACGAGAAACATGGTTTTCTATATACTGTAGTAACCAAATATGAAGGGCGAAATAAACATAGGGTGAAAATGGATTTAATCGACATAGGCCAAAATTTTACTGGGCGAAAGTTTCTGGGTATACAATACATGTAATATGAACATTATCAGTAAACCTTGTGTCTTTATATCATTTGAAAATGAACTAACTCAAGTTAGATAAACTGAACATGATAGCCAACCATCACTTGTTGGGTTACCTCTATATTCCATTAACACCTGGACTGCACAATATTTCAATTTTCATTAGAAACAATTTGTGATTAGTTTATAATGAACATTAACTATCCAATAACATGCGTGATCAGCTGGTCAAACACAGGACAGTGTCCAGTGTAATCAAACAGACCTGGACAGGTAAAACTGACCGTTAATCCCACTTCAGCAGCTGGACAATGTATCAAATTAATACTGACCAATGTCCAGTCTGTCAAATCCTGGTCAGCTTAACGAAAAATTGATGAAAATTTCCTTCAGAATTTTTTCTCAAATGTTCAACTTTGTAAAACAAATAACATTTGGTACCGAAATGTGATCTAATAAAAAGAGCCATAGAGCATAAGTATAATATTACTAGAGGCTTCAAGATGGATAGAAGATTAGGTTTTGAAAATTTGAATACATTTCTCGTTAAGCTTGATAAGGGTTCGGTACCAATGGCATGGAACTTCACACCTGAACATGTCTGTCAATGTGATCTGTCCAGGGTATAGCTATACCCAGATATTGAATGGCGTTTCTAAACTGATAACAAAAGCAGTCATATATAACAAAAGCAGTCATATTGATTATTTCGTATTTATTTCATGTAGGAAATAAAGTTTTATGTAACAAGGCAACAATCAACATAAGAACGTAACAGGAAACAGATACACGTGGTCCCATCAACGGAATTAGGAATCGTCTCATTACCATAGTAAAGCTGCCCTTATTTCTCCCGGGGAAAATCGGATGGACGTTAACAGTGACATAAACAACGAGTCGCGATCAGCTCACCTGTACGGAGCGTACCTTAACAACAGTCTATCTGTATGGAACGTACCTGAACAATCTACATGTCTTAATAAGGCATTCTGTGGGGGATACGGAGGCTGACACATCATGCGATGCCATGGACGCAATCAATATTTATAGTCGGAGAAAAGCATTTCGTTTCAGTAGAAAAATTAACATGCTATCAATCAATGACATGGGCGGCATGAGTTGATATCTTGCTTCAGCAGCTGGAATAATTCCAGACTTTTAGTGTTTTAGCCAGGTAGACAGATACCTTTACAATACATCACTGACATTAACAGTCTCATACTGTCAAGATTGGAAAATATCAAATATTAAATAATTTTTTAAGAAAAACATACACATTTTGAAAACCTCATTTCAAATTTGAAAATTTGAAATTCTTGAAAGTTTTAACTTAAGTACAATACAATAATGAAATAAAAATATATGACAATTTTAAATTTTAAACTTTCCTTCAAATCTTTCTCATAAGATATGGTTTAAATATTTGATGCTAGCTGTCTTTGGTGAAAATTTTAGTTTGACTCTTACAGTATAGTTTTTCTTTTTCTTGTATAAAATTCTAGATTTTAATAAATTCATTAATTAAGAAACTGAACCAATAAATTAATTGTGTCTGTCTATCTTTACAAAGAGAAATATATTGCTAAATGATCACCTGTTTTTATTTTTTTGTTATAATTAAGATATACCATGTACGGTACTGAATTTCCTGCATATATGATTTTCCATTTAAATGTAAATTATACAGTGTAAATGTATCTTTAAAATTTGTAAAAAAAAATCTTTGGTTTGATTAATAACGCCTATTATATTTGATTTACATTGATAAAAAATTACTACATCCCCGAGTATCTATCTAATGAATATGAATTTCCTCTCAAATTTTACTTAAATGTTTAAATTATGACCAATATTGGAGAATTTATTATGTGTACTACATGTAAACAAACTTGTCAGATTTTTTGAAAGATATTTACAAATTTATCTTTCAACATTTATGCTAATTACATTAACCCTTTCACCACTGTAGACCATAATGGACTTATCCATATCAATGCATGGCAGAGTCTACTAAAGTTACATAGGGGTGAAAGGGTTAAACAAAAGGTTTGGTACTTTATCCAGGTCATTTGGTGCTAAAATTCTAAAATTCAAGTAAAGAAAAAAAATTAATAAATCTTTGGCAAATTTTCTTCATACCATAATCAAAAACTATTCTACGTTGCTTTTTGATAATTTACTCTTAACAATATTTTTGTTTTGATAAATGTTTTTGATTTCCATTACAATTCATATTCAAGTTACATATATGACAAACAAGGGAATGAAACACTTGAAATACCAATAACAAAGTATTACTTGTTAATGAAATCATTTCTAGCTCACAATGTATATGGGTTTGTTTAGATGAAATGTAAAATTATATGAATATGATTTGCTTTTTGATTAATGTCATATTAGTTTTGGAATGAAAATGCAGATCATATGGAATTGAGATCTCGGCCGACTCGAGTTAAATGCAAGACAGTACTGTATAGGCTAACATATATCTTACAATTTATAGGTTGATCGGGTCAAACCCTTTTTTTTTAATAAGCAATACCAGAATTTAAGTTCAACAATTTTGGAAATCAAGTATTTATGAGTGAGGGGTCAAAATCTGGAGAAAAAAAATATCAACCCATAAATGGTAAAATACTACTGAATATTCATGACAATTTTTGTAGCAATCTCATGAATATTCAAATCACTGAAATCATATGAGCACCTTTGGAATTATGGAATATAAAGTGTATGGATTACCCTTTCGTATCACACAGCAAGAGCATAACAGCAGAACCTCATTAGTCCAGAAACACAGAATCGGAAACCAATCTTTTAACACAAAAAAATTGATATGAATTTAAATAATTCTGAAATCATCAATTTCCAGTGTATGCTTTTGTTGAACTTTATCTGACATCAACTAAAGTTTCGTAAATCTAGAAATGCTGTTTTCTTTTATGATTTTTTTTTAAAACAGAAAACTTGGTGTCCGGACTAACAATATCCATATCGTATTACAATAGGTATCAATACACAAACATGAAAATAGTTTTAAATTTGGCACATGACTAGAGGAACGTTATCCAATCAGAACACAGTTCACAATATTGTTATCCAATCAGAATCCATTTTTGTTCATCACACAAACACATCATGCACTTTTTCAAAATGGTGTTCCATTGGAAAGTCATCATTGTCTATCGTATAACTCCCTGAAGTTGTTGTGTCGTCATCGTCGTAACCCGTGGCGATACTGTCCACAGTTTCGTCGACACTCAACCCCCGTTGGAAATGTCCATATGACGGAAGTTCCGCCCCAACACTATTGAAGGAAAGTTTTTGTTGCCGTGGAAACGGATAACATGGCTGTAATTGATGTTTGAGTTCCTCCTGGAATCGTTGTGGAATAATTCCTGAACTAATGTTGTTCACATTGTTAACTTTCCTCCCAGACATGTCCATGTAATGATTTGTCTCTGGAATATTTCTGTGGAATTTTTCTACGTTTCTGAAATTCCGACTTGTTGGTGGAGGATGGCGCCTGAAATTCTCTGCAACAAAGAAAACAGAAATGATTATAATCTCAACACAACTTTTAACACAGTTTCAAAAAATATTTTTAATATGACATTAAAACTCAACAACTTCTTTTGCTAACATAAGTGGGGACATCTTTCATTATCAAGTAATAATTTGTTTATATTCTGATACAACATTTTAACTTGTAGTATGGTCAAACAAAAACTGGCATTTTTAATAAAAAGAACCAGAATTTCATGCCAAATGTGTCCATTGGACAAAATTGATATTGAATATTTGAAGTTGTGAGTATTTTATGAGGTGTGTGACAAAACTTACCTGATGTATGTGACTGAGTGACAAGATTTATTTGAAGATGTGAGTATTTTATGAGCTGTGTGACAGAACTTACCAGATGTATGTGACTGTGTGACAAAACTTACCAGATGTATGTGACTGTGTGACAAAACTTACCAGATGTATGTGACTGTGTGACAAAACTTACCTGATGTATGTGACTGTGTGACAAAACTTACCTGATGTATGTGACTGTGTGACCAGACTTACCTGATGTATGTGACTGTGTGACCAGACTTACCAGATGTATGTGACTGTGTGACCAGACTTACCAGATGTATGTGACTGTGTGACCAGACTTACCTGATGTATGTGACTGTGTGACAGAACTTACCTGATGTATGTGACTGTGTGACAAACTTACCTGATGTATGTGACTGTGTGACGCTCTGCACCTCCTCTTGGTCACTAGCGCCTCGTCCACTGTCACTGGGGATAGTGTCCCCCGAGGTGTCGCTGTTGTCATCTGTTGATTTCTTTGCCTCTCTGTTATACGGGAGCTGTAAAATTCCAAAGGAAATCATGGTCAGCATTGTAAGCACAGCATTAGAAAAATTAAACAAAACAAAAAATTCCAAAAGCTAGTTTCAAATGTCTTCAACTTTTTTTTAGACCATGTCAGCTACACTCTTGCTGTTATGGTATAGTAAGAATTTTGTCAACTGGACTTTGTAAAAACACACCTCCCCAGCCACCCACACGCATGTACCTCCCAAATACCCTTTTTTTAGAAAAAAAATCACATTCTGTTTTATTACATGTAATTTAAATATGGATACTAGCTTTTTAATTCAATTTTTTCTTTTTTTCTGTGTGGACAGGTTGGTGGCGCAGTGGATATGGCACACTCCTTTGACCAAGGTTAGACCCCTGATCAGACATGAAAAAGAAATGGGGTCACTTCCTGCCCACATGGGTTTTCCCCATGTTTGGTTTAGTTTCCTCCCACATTAAGACCCCCTGCATGCTAGTGATCCACCCGAGCCAACGAGACTGACCAGTATAAGTTGATAGAACTTATTTTACAACTGTTGTAAAATATTTTAAATTAATATTTTGTCTGGAAGTCACTGGACCTAGTGAATACCTGGAGTTCAATCATAATTTGAACTTTGTAACATCTGCTAAATACCACGGCTATTAACTGACTTCAATTAAGTTTTATTCTTATGAATTTGTAATTGATTTGAAATTGATTTGAAATTGATTTAATTGATTTGAAATTGATTAGGTGGTTTTGACTGTACACCTGATAACTTGGTACCGTGGAATTCTCTGTGTCCACATCTTATTTCACGCAGACTGTCTTTCAAACCACAATCCCTCCGCTTAAATTCTGAACATTCTATAATCTGGAGTAATTCATGTCATTTCCTGTTAGATCGGGATTAAACCGTCCATAATGGCAATGATTCTGTCTATCGCTATCCCACGGTTTTCTGACTGATAGGTAAAATGGCCATTTGATTATCCCGTTAAATAAAACTAAATTTTTGTTTCGATTACAATTCACCGTAAATGAGGACATCAAGTCGGTGTTTCCCTTTTACAAAGACACGCAGGAGTTGGGTGATTGACCCATTTTTAAGATGGATGAAGAATTTATTTCCTCGCTGATAAATAGGATATCACGCATTAATCACTGTCACCGAGTGAGAAAGGTGTGAGTCAAGAAAACATCACCTTAACGAGGATTGTTTACTGTCCTACCTCTGTACACGTCCACGAGCCCTACAGCTAACAACGACTTTGTTTAATGTTAAACGCCGATTTCCCGATATCATTGACCACAACAACTTATCCCCAGATCTGTACTTCAGAATTTAAATAATCTGCAATTCATTTTTCCAGATCATAGGGTATGCCTGCTTGTTTGTTTCTTTTGTTGATGCTAACGATGCTGATAATAATCTAAAGCGCTGACTTTGTGAGAATTCTGCGTTAAATCTCGGCCCTTGGTGTCCGACTCGTACACCTAAACATTAACGCTGAACTATTGTTTTTTTCTGAATGGTTTTATCCACTAGTTTAGTTCTCAATTGTTACCGGGAGATTTCTACTGATACGACGTTACACGATTCTCGTTAACAGGTATGTCTAGTATCACTAGATTGATTCAACACCTGCCTAAACAGGGTTTGACACCCAAGCCAGTGTGATGTAACGCAACAAAGGATACCACAGCATCCCATATCAGCTGTTATGCCTGCTAAAAGGGGCCATTCTAGGACCCAGACCCAAAATCAATTTTGAAGCACAATAGCCTTAGGTTGTTTAATTAACACGGGACAGAGAAAAGTTATACCAGAATTAGTGAAAAACCCATAATCCCTAACATATCTTAGGTATCTATACAACAGCATTTCTATGGTGTCACGTGAAGGAGCGTTTCATCACCATTCTGTGAAATCTCAGACAAAGAGATTGAGTCCGACTGACCATTGTTGGCTGGAGAAAGGACACACTGCACTGGACACAAGCTGGACAAACTAGTCACTTCACCATACACGTGTTAGTGGAATCCCCATCTATAAGCCTACTTATGACTTTAAACTACTAAATACGAATAGTATTTACTACTTTGGAGTTCGTACCTAAAAACCCCAAATGAGTCATTTTCAGTAAACACTGTTTAAACCTTAAACTTGTAGAATTTCGAAAACTCGTTTCTCTACCCTTAGATGTACCTAGCTTGATTAAATCTCTATGCAGATTTAATTTTTTAATCTGGCAGTGCATGGATACAAATTTTATTTTTTTGAAGAAATTGTTTTCCAGGGTAAATATGTCAAAAGGTTGTTGATATACAAAAAGTGCCACAGACTTTGGGAACAAAAAAATAAATATTGATATATTAGCAGATGCAGGTATTCACAAAAATTTCCGGACTGGGGTTGAGAAGAAACTTTGCCAGATTTTATTTCAATACCATGAAAGTTCTTTTTTTTCTATGAACTTTGTATACAACTCCAATCACCTCAGATAAATTGATCAAAATTGCAACTTTTCGTAAATTTAGCTTTGATATGACTTCATAATTACAACGCACCTCTGCATGCTGGTTGGCATACGCCTTGTCATGTGACTGTACGAGTGCCTGGTGAAGTCGAATAGAAGCGAGGCGATGGAGATCGGACTGATGGACGTCACTTTGAGGTGTGTCGCAGCGCTGCAGTGTCCCCTCCTTACTACCACTGTCTGTGTGGTCGTACGACACATGTGAGGCCTGCAGAAATAAACGACAAGTGTTACATAAATATTTGATTACAATTTGATTTCTGCAATAAATTTTATATATTTGACTGTATAATGCTTTATAAAATACCAGTGTAGGCAAAATAATTTCAAATGACGAAAAAAATGCATGGTTAAAATCTTAATAAGGAGAAATTATTAGTTGATTTGGTCACTAAATTTTTATATTATGTGAAGATTCGTTAACTTGCCTAATTATGTTCAGTACTCATCATAAAGTGTTTTGATTTAAGATTTTTTGTAACTTTAAAAAAAATGGAACTTTGTAAACTTTATTAAATGAATATTTGAACTTACTATTATCATAGCTTTTTGGTAAACTTAATTTAGATTATATTAAAACTGACTGTAGTAAGATTTTGGTTTAGGATACAAACAGCTGATAAATCAAAATAACAATCAAGATAATTAATTTGTATTCCTTGTAAATCACTCCCCCACCAACACCATGCTGTATGACTTGAATCCCCGGAAAGGTGTCACAAGCTTGTCTGACCATCACTTACAGGTAGCTAACGAGTCAGACTTTGATTTTTATGTACGTTTTGATGTAATGTGTCAAGCGATACATAAAACTGTCGTGAAACATACGACAGGTAAACTGTACGGATACCTACAGCATCTGCTAACTTCCTACAAATGTACCTGAAAACACTGCTTATCATTTTACCTGTTGTAATCATTAAAGAACAAATGGCAGGTGTCACATAAGTAAACCAGGTAGGTATATAAATATACGGGACCCTAAGTGACAGCTACAGACTGTACCTGTCACAAAACAGTATGTACAATATCTATTTTCACTTCCTAGTCCGTCTGTCAATTACATGAATGAGTAACTATCTGCATTATCTTCCTCTAATAATGACACTTACACAACAACATTCACAAAAAAATGTAATATTGTTTCCTTTTAATGTGCCTCTCATGTGTTAAGGTTACATATGCTACATTTTAAATCATACATGATTTTGTAGGATGAGTTATTTCCCCTGAAGACATGTAATTAGTTTTGTCTAATAATTACATATAACCAGAGTATTAATTACCATAAAATTAATTTTAGTGTGCCCTTATAACTTATATTAAATTTTAATGTGGAACTCTTTTGATTTGGAGGTACATACTTATACTAAGGCAGTATACAGCCTTATGTTGAGAAAACAAAAATGCTTTTTCTTTATTCTTACATTATCGATTTCTGATCTTGAACCTAATTTTTCTTTCTAATTAGATTTTTTTTAATGTAGTGATATATTTTTAAGCTTTCTCATTTTAATCATTCCTCACTGTAATAAAACTAATTGTATATCCATCTACACATTTTTTTTTACAATTTTGGACATTGTATGAGGTCACAAAGGTTACAGCGATGTGTTTTGAAGCCTGTAAGAAGGTGACCTGTCCCCTGTCACCATCAAGATGTGTTCTCCATAAAAATGCCTGGCCAAATGATTTTGTCTGGCCCAATGATTTTATTATCATTACCCTGGACAGGCCCTTCCTTGTGGAACAGGAAGAGACAGATTTGGACTCCTTTGTGTATTCCCCAAATAACATAAATCTCAAAACATCTTTGGTTATATGTATCAGTCATTTCTTTCTTTTACAAAGCGTTGAATGTCAAAAAGGTTCAGGTATTTCGTTTTTGATTTCCAATACATTTACTTAGGAGAAAGATTGAATAAGAGGCTTTTTAATAAAACAAGAGGCCCATGGGCCTTAACGGTCACCTGAGTCCTACAGTATTAATTTTTATTGTTGAAATATGAAGTGGAGATAATGATGTCAATCCAAAATTTGAGTAAAAAATAGTTAAGTATAACTAATTAAGT
>JAUMHH010024749.1:0-10566 GCA_032359455.1 Chlamys rubida | reverse complement strand
CGTTTATAACGTCGCTTTTGATTGGCTGATACAGCAGCGCAATAATTTCTAAGAGAAAAGAGTCCATCAATAAAAGTAGATTTCAACAGGGATTGTGTAAAGTAGATTAAATTATAAGGATTAACTTGAATATATTTTTTTCATGTTATGGAGCTATAACACAAAAAAACCGGAGTGTACTCTCATCATAAACCGCTTCGTTTTTTGTGTTATAGCTCCATAACATGAAAAATATATTCAAGTTAATCCTTAAGTAAAACAGAACACCCATTCTTTCTTACAATATTGATCAATATAAATATCTTAAGAAATAAATGATTGCTCAGTCGACGAACATTGACTGAACATACGAACAATATATGATCAGGATGACAGTAAACAAAGAAAATCGGCTTCAAATTTTTACGTTTGTACCCGTGCCATGTTTGGTAATTCGCTTTGAATGATGAACGTAATACATATGTGATTGGGTGATCGGGTAGTGCATTGGATAGCGCCAAGGCGACCGGGGTTCGTTTCCCCGATCGGACGTGAAAAGGTATGCGGTCACCTGCTCGACCATGTGGGTTTCCTCCGGGTACTCCAGTTTTCTCCCACACAAGACCCCCTGCGAGCAAACATCCGGGCCAACAAGAGTGATTAATATAAGTTGAAATAGTTTGTTTCTTAATTTTTGTAAAATAAATAAAGTTTATATGTGATTGCACCGATGATTTGGCTATGCTACAGTTCAATTACGCTGCCCAATACAGCTGTTTTGTATTTAAAAGCTGGTATTCAAAATTGTTATACTACTGTTGAAACAAATGGGCATGTGTATTAAATATCTTCATAATATGAGTAAAATGGTATCATTTCAGATACAAAACTTACATGTGATAATGAAGTTGTAATGAATCGTCATTTGATAATGAAGTTGTAATGAATCGTCATTATTTTATACATGAGCCTAGTGGCGGATCCAGAAACCTATCTGGGGGGTGTTCCAAATTTCCAGGGGGGTTTCCATGTGGAGAAAAATTGAGTAAAATGGTGAAAATACATAATTTTTAAAGAAAATTCTCAGGGTGGGGGGGTTTCCTGAAGCCCAAATAACCCCTCTGGATCCGCCACTGTGACATGATGACGTCATCACGAAACCGCGTGCTGCTCTTTAATTTTGTATTCGCCGTATCATAAAAGCCAGGCTCATTACGTGGACAATGAACACACTTGTACGTTTGTACGTGAGTGCCTGACCACACCGCTCTATCCTTGACCATATAACAGTAGTAACTTGAGCAGTGACCCGAGTTCTGTTTGTTGTTTTGATTGGCGCCGATATTAATCACCATACAAATTTATCCAATACGGGCTCACTAAACAAGTCGGCTGTGCGTCTTCTGATGGTTCTACATATTACATCACCTACGATTAAATCAAAATATTTACTCTCAGTGGACATAGGTTTGTATACACTTCAGCCTTGCAATGACAAGTCCATTCATCGATTTGCTTATAGAAGGAACCTTGATTATATAACCTTGACCTCACGCGCGCCTGAGGTCAGCGGGTCACAGGAGTCGTGATAGATCACACCTGCCCAAGGCAAAATCGTCGTTGACATTTGGCGGTTTTTCAATTCTGCAACGTACGATATGTGGCTAGGGGCAGTGGAAATCTTCGGTCACAGCTGGGCTTTGACCACTGTTGGACATTCCCGTGCTTAGTCCGTGATATCGTAGTAGTGAATACGCATATACTCATGTAGACATGTATATGTAGCCGATATCGGCTGGGCATCTTTTATAAACTCGCTGTATAAGAGGTTTTATGAATGATTGTTTGTGAATTTATTGATGCGTGACACTATAATAAAATATTGATTAATTGATTGATTGTATACGTTGGCTAACAGTCCAATATACTTAAGATTATATCTTCGCATCGCTCCCGTTTACGATGCGAAGATATGATTTTAATTAGATTGGCTAACAGTCGGATTGGTTAGAAACGTGTTGCTGTTGTAGACTTGAGCAAGTCTATGTAATGCAGTTTTGTTTAATCTATAGAATATAGTTAGAAGTTCGACATAATCTTTAATATATATCTACAGTAAGAAGTTATACATTATATATGATATATATATACAGTTAGAGGTTTTGGCCTGTTGGTCGTATATATTATAGGTATGGTCCCTGCAGACGGTGAGTGTCTTTGAGCCAGATGCATATTGCTCAAATCCACCTCTATACAGGGTGTTCCAATATATTGTCCTCGCCTGGAACTCCAGTTTTTATGACGTAGTATTGAATAGGAATTGGCATTATGGATGGGCCTTTGGAAACACGGACCCATAACGAACTGAATCATCTATAAGATCATCTATAAGTTAGAAACCTCACAAATACACGCACCCTTCAACACAACTAAAAGAGACCACGTGATAAGAAACACGCGAGTACGATTGCTCCAATATCCTCATGCATTGTTTGTTTTTACATTGTCTTTGTCTTTTATCCCTTGAAGGTGAGCGTATTTGAGTATGTTCCTGATATAAGATAGGGCACTATACAGTAGGGCTGCAACGATATATCGTGATATTTTGAATACGGGCCGATAAAAAATATTTTTGGGAGGTCACGATACACGTACGATATTTTCCGGATTTTGTCGTTTCTGAATTTAGTCTACTCATATCCGTTCACACATGGCGAGTGACAGCTCCAACTCGACATGCACGTCGAAAGACGTGAATTGTGTGAAACTTTAAAGTCATGGCAATTTTGGACCAAGTCTGTTTCCTAATGCCATTAAAAGATTGCAACGTATCTTTTCGGTTTGCTTCTACTGTTACTATATGTATTGTGATACGTATTGTGATACGTATTGTATCGTCCTGTCAATGCCCTACTATACAGATGTTGCATACTAAATAAAGATAATAATGACTTGTTTTGGAAGCTGCAACAGATGAAGCCGACCATGAACCAGTTGTCTCTGACACGTTAGTATTAATAAAACTCATTCTCACATTCATATAGAATCTGAAGGGCAACACCTGTTCAAAATCTGCAACTATTGAAAGATACAATCGAAATATTAGGCTACATGATTATTGAATAATGTATATTCTAAAGTTAGTACAATAGATGATATAGTAAAATCGAAATTCAATATCCCATACTGAATTAAAAAGTACGGGATTGTAAAAATAGGATTTGCGTGTATGTTAGAATGGAGGTTACGATTTTATTTGTACATTTTAGTCTGTTCTGCTTCTAAAACGAGGTACATACATGTTCATGTAGGGTAATGTGCGTTTTATTGAAATTTTACAGAATTGACCTAGATATTGGATAAATATAATTTCATAGAAAATTCGCGTGTACCGCTCTATTCCTTTATATGTACTGTCGGTAATATAACTAGCATGTAATGTCAGTAATATATGAGTAGATGAGTCCCATAAGATAATACTGTATACGTATCAGGTCCATACGCTAGCATTAGCAGATCAATTCAAGAACAAACTACCGTTTACGGCGCTCTGTGGGCTTCTCAGAAGTCATACGACGACTCAGTTACTCTCGATGAAGCAACTCCCACTGAACCCCATTCAAGGTATATGGAGGAATGGTACAGTACTTAACCCAGTCTCTTTAACATGTCAACCCACTAACCAGATGTGCCTTTTTATTTGAGAAAATGCAAAGATACCAAGTTCTTCGAGGACGGTTCAAATTTTATTTGGTTTTGAATAATGCTTTTTTCTGACCTGCAAAAGAAACGGATTTTTGCACGAAACCGGTCTAGGTATGTCCTGGTCGTTACCACAGGGACATGAGTATAATATCATCATGGGGGGGGGACATTTTTACCAAAAGCCATAAAACGTGTAAAATCACTCCGAACACATTACTTTAGGTCCAAATATAGCTGTAAGAAATTCTCTATCCCTGCGGTCGTTACAAATACTCGTGTCTGAAAACTGTTATACATACTAAGTTACATGTTTTGGTTTTCGTCGGGAGGACAGTAAAGGTGATTCTCATTTGTTTCCAATGGTAGATCTAGGAGAAGAATCCCGAGAATTATCGAATGTGTCGTCTCCATTTGGAATCCCCAAAGAATTTTGGAACAATCTCCTCCTTGGTTTAGTTTCTGAATCTTCACCCAGAACTGGTAAGGTTAACGTGAAACGACGCCTGGCGAACAGATTAGATACATCGAAAGTAGCACTGACGTCCTTTAATAGAGAGGAGCGGGTAAAGTCAGGCTCGTGTACCCGCCTACTTTGATATGTCACACCGTGACGTCATTCTCACTTTCTCGGAACAAAGATAAGGCGCTTATAACCTCAACTCCTATTGGCCAGAATGTGGTCACGTGAGAGTCCATATTTCAGTATATCCATCATGTGTTAATATTTTCAGAAAAAAAGGTGGTCAACGTCACTTACAAATTGTAAATACGTTTCTCTTGACGATTGTTTTCCGTTCAATTCTAAAAATAGCACCATTTCAATCTTATATAATAATTCTGTATGCCTATTTCGGCGAATGTGCGTTTAATGAACCTGGAAAGTGATATTGACCTTGATCAATATATTTTTACTGTATATGGCAGTTGTCGGCTCTGTGTTACGCTAAAGGACGCTATGAATTAAATGATTTCGTCGTAAGACGGAAAGTATGCCTTCTAAATGTTTAGCACAGTGGTAAATCACTTGTGCGGGGGTCGTTGTTATATGAAATTATTTAGCGAAAAGGCAGATTTTCTGTTGTTTCGAACCATTGAAGAGGACAAAGGTCAAGGCCAAGTTTTGCACGTGCGGTGTGAACACCTACCAGTAAAGCCGATATCCCAACAGGACAGTCTGGTCACCGGATAAAGTGACGTCACGGGCGCTGGATAACCAGACAAGCGTCACAGCAGGCAGCGTCTGGCCTCTGTAGTCGACTGCCAAAGGTGCACACCCCATATTCACACCTCGTACATCTAGTAGCTATATTTGGACAGGTTATAACCCACAACCGCGCTAGGTCGTAAGCAATTTTACGGAAGAAAATGAAAACAAATATGTAGCGGTTTTAAGTTCTGTATGCCTATATCAGTCGTGACTTATTGTGGTAGACCACTTCGTCGTTAATTTGTATTATTTGGTACTAAATACACAGATTACAGATTGTATAGTATATCATAGCAACAAGAAACAAGAAACGTTATCATTTCCGTATAAAGACATGTATAACATGAAACGTTCGCTCTTGTGCCGGATTTAATTACTTTATTTACTCTTTCTGATTACTCGGAGTAAACCGACGTAGTTTGACAGGTGACCTCATACCTTTTCACGTCCGATCGGGGAATCGAACCCTGGCCGCCTTGGTGAAAGGAAAATGCGATATTCACTGCGCCACCCGACCACTCAAAGGTTCCATTTCAAGGATGGAAACTTCACAGACATGGGAATTGACCAGTGTTAAATATAAAACATGTTGTTTACCGTTTAGGTACCGATATTCATCGGGGTTTAATGTCCTCGCAAATGTCAAGGTCATATGAATCCGTGCGGATGACTAGGGAGACTCGACCGACAACAGGAAATACAGTAACACCTCAGTATAATGCCCCTCGTTTCATTTACCATCTCGTTTACCTCCAACATATTTTAATGTCCCTTTTTCTTGCTTTCTCAAAAATTCTTTTATACATTTTCCTCAATTTACCACCATACCCCTCTATAACGCCGCCAAAAGTTCCTTGGACAAATCAATGGTGGCAGTATAACGAAGTGTTACTGTAATTAGGAATGAGTAGACAATGTGGAGACCGCAAGTGAATGGAGGGGGTCACATTAAGCATCCATCTATTAATATTTATTCTTTCATTCATTCAATTTTTTTTAAATGTCGTCATCAACATGCGTATAAACGGTTTTTTTTATTATTTTTATTAATAATGTTTTGAAAGGGGAGTCACCTAAAGCATCCATATATTTTTATTCATTAAATTACTTTTGAAATGTCACCTTCAACATATATTTATCAATTCTTTTTTAATATCATCTTCGGCGATACTTTGTGTAAAAACTTCGTTATATTTACATTGCTATTCTTGATTAAACAAATGCAGCCATTTCGGGATTTATTGAGATGCGTATGAACATGATTATGGCCGATGAAACAGATACACATTTAATTATTCAGATAGTTCATAAAGGAACGAACTGACCACGCCAATAAATACTCTAACACATGGTCAGTGACGGGCAATTATAAAACTTGTCAACTTTTCACGAACCTTATGTCCACCATATGTGACATACTGGACAATTAAGTGTTGATTCTCCTATTGACAGTACGGCATTCCGGACAACAGCGCCTACATCGTGCATTTGACAGTGATACAAATTTAGCTCGTCACTGATGCATCAGTGGACATTGTCCGGGAGCTTTGTAATTAAAGAAACGTTGACTATGCTAGAAGTGAAATATGAATATCGAAAGGTATTGTTTAGGCGGTGTTGTTCTCGTTCCAGATGTAAGTGACACATTGCATCAATTTCGAGATTGGCGTGTGTAGTTTACTGTGACATGTGCAGGTTAACAGCAAGTTGAACGGGCGCTAATTTTTTTTTAAAGTTTGAATGTGATTTGTTATAAAATGAATAAAAACACTGCAATATGTTGATCGTAGCTTGCTGACCATATATGATCAGAGGAGTGTCCAGAACTTCGAAAATAATGCGGATGAAATCTCTAAGGCAAAGTGAAAAATTGACGGGTTTTTTTTGTGAATTTCGCAGGTTTGATTGTTTATTCTTTTAAATTCTGTCTTAATTAGCTGTTGCATTTTAAGTAAGACATTTTGTCAAATGGAGTAAAAAATAACGACGCCGCGTCACCGCATATTAAATATGTCTCGTGCGATAAAAAAAAAAACCACAGTACATTTGTACCTTTTCCAACATCATCAAGGAGAAAGGGCGGGGAAATGAGGGTCTTTCTTCAAAGACACAGTTACGCATAGTAATACATCAATTTCCCTCCAGCAAATTATTATTAATGAATTCCGGGAGTCTGTTCCCGTGATAATTTGAGCATCGTCTGAGCTTACTGCTATTAAGAAGTCATATTTCAGCAAGTTTGGGATCTCTTGTGTACAATTATGATTAAAAAGTCATCAAGCTCACTCTACAATTACAGAGTCATTTGTTAACACCTGATAAATCTCACGTGCATAATTAAAGTACACGAAAATTAGAGAGTTTCTGTGTGTACCGCAAGCAGAGGTCAGATTGAAATAGAAACAGAAATCACCATTTGTAATATCTCAAGAAACAAGGGACAATTTTGGCAATCGATATTTTTTATACGAACAAGGATTTGTTTCCATTGCCTTGTTTACTAACAATAATATTTTTTCTGTCAACGAAAAAAAAGGAAAATATTTGATTTTAATCAAGTTAACTCAATAAAAACTTAACATACAAAAAAAGAATCAATACTTTTTTTTGTAATTTTTAAAACTAAAAAAAAATAGTCACGCCCGTCGTTGAATCGGTCAACTTCACATTAAATCCACTTCATAAACAAATATTTTTTCAAATTATTTAAATATTGTTTTTTCATATTACAACGTATAGCCAACCTAAAGAAACCTTGCTGAAACTACGTCCAGGGGAACAGAGTCAAACTCTACAGTTCCCATACAATCTTTTGTTTTTATGTTCCCAATCATAATTGCTTCATTTCCACATTCTTCCGTTCCAAAATGGTCAGATCAAGAGGTCAGCGCATATCAGTTCATAAATCTTTAGTTCTTAATTGATATTTGCCCCGCTGCAGAGTGTGTGAAGTGGTAGCTGGCCGGGCATGACTGACCGCTGTCAAGAGTCCTTAGATTGTAATATTTGATTTTAATTGACCACAATGTCTCTCGAGTACGGCCATTGTTGTTTCAACAAACAATCGACAACCCACGAGAACCATTGGGGAATACGACCAAATTACCAACATTATTTACAGAGTCCGAGTTTAAATGATTCAAGATGGTTATTTCTGATAGACATCTTGTCGTGATAAAAACGCAAATTTCCCAGATGGTGTGGTCACGTGAAGCCCTCGTTGGGTTCAAGTTCTCAGGACGCGATGCGCCCTCAAGCAGTTGCATGACATTGCTAACAGACTGGACGCCATTGATCAGGACATCGGTAATTTGAAACCGCAGCCGGACAGCCATGTCAGGTCAAGTCTTGACCAGTGGCATGGGACCCCAAATGAACCGGACCCTAATTAACCACCGCAGTAACCGGCGAATGACATCGATGTGTTAAATAAGGTTTAAACCAATTAAAGTCTATTTTGGCGGGAATACTACACTTGCTCCATGTTTTAAGAATAGTGCGAGTCGGGCAGTTTCTGAAATATTATTGGTGACTAGGTTTTTGTAAAAATCTGCCCCGTTTTATTGTCAAACTCATTAAACTTTTTCGTAATCGTTCAACGTTTAATTTTTTTTTTTAAAGCTGACTATTTTATCGAAATATCATACGACCACGAAAAGATTTGTATGTAGCAAAATCGATTTCATGGCGAAGGGAGATAAATTGTTTTTGTTATTTCTGAAGGTTCTATTTAAACATTACATACTATTTAGATAGTTCCCATGTCAATGAATTTAATTTGACAATATATATGTTATAAATAACAATATTTATATCAAATAAAAATAAAAAAACATAATTAAAAATGACGATACTGTCACAACCGATAACTAACATAGTATTAAAATATTTGGTCACAGAATGCCTTCTGATTTTGAAAGGAATGTCTAAGCTGAGTGTTATATACTGAATATTGCTTGTTCAAAATAACCCGTTAGGTTTTAATGTATAGATTGATATGAACAACGTTCATTTTTATTGTCTTTAATTATTCCGAATTCTTGTAGAGTTGTCATGTGCATAATTACGTATGCCAGTACGTGGAGGTCAGTTAATCTTTTAAAATGCATAAAAGGCATGTGTTAGGTCCAAATTGGCTTAGCCATGAACATGTCACGGTTCCATCAGACGGAGAATTTTTCCAAATAGAATTAATACGTGTTAATACTAGGACGCGTCCCGTTTTGAAATCAATAATACCATGTTCACACTATGTCCACAGGGTTCAAACTAAACCACTGTCCACCGACTAGGTCATGTCCAGAGGGACTTACTTATATTATACAACGTCAGATATAGGTCACGGACGCGTGATGTGACGTAATATTGGTCAACAACCTTGTTTTGGAATGTATAGACATCTTACAGTTTCACTATTGACGGTTTACGCATTATAAGATTGCTTTAAAGAAAACACAAATATTTTATCAAATATCAAATTATACTATAAGCTTTGACAACGTCTTGAATGAGATAACAAAACAGAGGTTACATTCCCGAACCTTTGGTCGTGTCTTATCCGCGGGGGGAAATAGTACACGCAAGCCTTCTGGGCGGAATATACGCCTAACTATCAATATAAATTACAGGTATCGATCATATCATTAACAGAAGAAGCCTCCCCAAGGGGCATCCATGCATAGGTCAGCATCTGTCTTGCACCGGAATTATCTCCCCTGCTACCACCGAAAGGTAATTTTTGACTTAGGAGACAGGTGCTATTGTTGTTGATGTAATCTCACGTGATTTATTATACTCTTATCGGCCATTATCTTCTCCTAGTAAGTCCCTAACAATGTTTCGACTGTACCTTTTAATTGTCCTTGTCAATGTCGGCAGGTAAATACAGGTAGTCCTTTAGTTGTATGAATCCGGCGTTATGTACTAATATCCTCGCACTCAGTCAAGTGATACCTTTAATTGTCAGGTGATATTAAGAAGCTGTTAAACGCTGGTTAATCTTTCACCTCTTCTTGTTTCTCATTAGTTTGTTTACTCAATCGGAATCAGGAATCAGAACCGTGCCGGCTGGCTGTCTTCTGCGCTGACAAGTATATAACGAAGACCAAGGAAAAGGCGCCAAACGGTGTTGACAATTATAATAATATAGGTAGACCTGAAACGTGTTTATATCACATCTGTAGTAGCACCTTCTATAATTTATATAATTTCCTATGAAGTATTATAAGAATGTAACAAAAAACAAAACCGACAAATGATAATCAAACATTTCACACGCAGAATAAACCATATAACAACACTGTTATAAGATATATGCAGGAATTGCGTCCGGTTTTATTGACTGCATATTTCTATGTTGTCTATACTGTTTTCTTATTATTTTGAACGTCATACTATTTAGAGTAAATTTGAACTGCAACATACAAGAAGTCGAGCTTATGTACTTAGTATGCACCAGGTACGAATCGAAGACCTGCACTAAAGGTTGAAAACAGGGCGATATGTCTTTTGTTCTTATCATAAATCTTATAAGAAAAACAACATTATTTTTTCATTACTATGAACATGTTCAACACCCACTGTATTTTAAATTATACCTTTTAGATTATAAAAGGAAACAAAATTTAGATACAAAGTTGTGATAGAAGTTTAAATAGTCATCAAATATTGCATTT
>JAUMHH010024727.1:0-10568 GCA_032359455.1 Chlamys rubida | reverse complement strand
TAGACACCTCTGGTTAGCCTGTTGTCAGAACAATGGCTAGCCTGGACACCTCTGGTTAGCCTGTTGTCAGAACAATGTGACCGGAGGGAGTGTCATGCTGTCCAGGTTATGACGTTTCAGTGAGGTTCTGGTTTGTTATCAGCCACGTCCTATTAAGTGACACTTTAACGTGGCCCATGAGTGGCCCCATCATGTGGTGATACCCTGTAGATATAGCCTGTAGCAAGGATATTATTAATGATCAATCATTGGTACATTATGTAGAAAAACAGCCAGCTTACTTCTGTAACCAAACTGGACGTGGTCGATCGTCACTGACCAGGCAGCTCAATTGGTTGAGCGTCTGTCTAAAGTTTTGGAGGGTTGCGGGTTCGAACCCCGATCTAGCCATGCAGTTTTCCTCTCCTTTTACACTTCTATCTTTTTTCTTGCTCTCCATTTGACTGTATCCGAAAATTTCATATTCTTGCATATTTTACTCTTTTTTTTTTTATTAAGCTTCATTAAGCTGATATTTTAAAAAAATACACTGAAACATCGTTCGACATATGATTTTATAAAATCTTACATTTAAAAAATTTGACTGAACCATTCATTATGAAGTTTGATATAGATCTCAGGCAATAGCCTACTACTGAAGAATGAAGAGGACCTTTTTTAAATAATGCTGATAGGTATATTAGATTAAATTCTTTACAACGTAAGAACATTTTCTGTTGCTAGGTGACAATAATTTCATCAAGCAGTTGATGAACTTTGACAAGGACAATATCTCTGACCGTGTGTTAAAGAAGATTGGTGGGTATGTAGCTCAATCAGATTTCCAGCCAGAAATCATTGGTCGTGTATCTGGTGCCGCCAAGTCCCTGTGTATGTGGGTGAGGGCTATGGAGGTGTACGGACGTGTTTTCAGGGTCGTAGAGCCCAAGAAACAGAGACTGAATGCAGCCATGAGCCAGCTTAAGGAAAAGCAAGACGCTCTAGCTGATGCCAAGGCTAAGCTGGCAGAGGTACGTATTGTAGTTTTGTTCGGCGTTACAATGAGTTTTTGTGTCTTTTGAATTGAGAGTTGATTGCATCCTGCTTCTGTCACATATTGAAGTATTTATTACACACATAGATTATCTCCCCTACATCACCATGATAATAGTAGATTATCTCCCCTACATCATCATGATAATAGTAGATTATCTCCCCTACATCATCATGATAATAGTAGATTATCTCCTCTACATCATAATGATAATAGTAGATTATCTTCCCTACATCATCATGATAATAGCAGATTATCTCCCCTACATCATAATGATAATAGTGGGTTATTCCTTTTTGGCTGAGTCTAAGATTGTGTATATTTGATGTCCCCCGTGTTGAGGCTAAGATTGTATATATAAATATATATTATTTCTGTTTTATCAGAGCTGAAATTTAGTCAGTTTGTCTACCCTGGTAAAGATGTATGATAAACTCCCTTAGATCAAGGCTAGGGCTATTTGTGGTTATCTTTCATTTGTCGAGGCTAGGATTGTATCTGCTTTGGTTGAGGCAGAGACTAACATTTTAGTGATAAATATCTGCTAGGTTGAAGATAAGATTTATCTGTTTTTCTTCCCTTATTCACGGCTGGTTTTGCTTCTGCATATCCCATTTGACATAGTATATAGTCACTATATATACAAGTGGCACGATAATTGAATGCATTAGCACTTGTTATGTGTTTACCTAATTGATAGAGCTCAAAATGTACAGTTCTGAGTTTTGTAACAAATAAATAATAAATGCCTCTTTCACCTATGTTTTAAAATTTATAACATATTCTAAATCTCTGTGTGAATTGAGCTTGACTACAAACTAGCAATAGTCAGCCTTTTAGTTTTGGCTTGATAGGTCTCGACCCCCGATATGTACATGCCAAATTTTTCAGAGATCCACCTTGATTCTGATGTGTGCCTATCGTTATCTTTCAGGTTTGACAGTTTCAAATGGTTAAACCAGATCTGCAAAAAATGCCTAGGATTGTATTTAATTATCTTCGTTTAGACTATGATTGTGAATGGTAAACCAGAAAACCCGGAGAAAACCCACGTGGTCAGACAGGTGACCCCATACCTTTTCGTGTCCGATGGGGGAATCAAACCCCATAACGCACTTGCCTTTCACTAAGGTGCCGGGTTCAATTCCCTGATCGGACGTGAAAAGGTATGGGGTCACCTGCCCAACCACTAGGGTTTTCTCCGGGTATTCCGGTTTCCTCCCACATTAATTAAGACCCACGCACGCAAACATCTGGGCCAACAAGAGTGATAAATATAAGTCGAAATAAGTTGTTTCATAATTGTTGTAAAACAAATAAAGTTAATAATGAAACAAAAATAATTGTAAATGGTTATCTCCCCTAGGTTGAGGCTAAGATGGCTGAATTAAAGCAGCAGTACGAGGAGAAGCTTGCCCAGAAGGAGGAGTTAAAGAGGAAGGCAGAGTACACGGAGATGATGTTGGACCGCGCAGCCAAGCTCGTGTCAGGATTGGCGGGCGAGAGGATCCGTTGGGAGGAGACTGTCAAGGTAAATTTCTCAAAAATACTAACAAAATGTTTTTAGGACGTCATGCTGCATGTGAAACAACACAGACTACATTGGTTCTGCAGAAACAGCAGTATTAAACTGGGGTCCCAGGCAGCTGGACACTTATAAACTAGGCTTGCTTGAAAGCAGCATCAGATTTCTAGGTCCGACCTTATTTCATAAATGAACAGCTCTGGTCCAACTGGTTGAATTGTTTGATTTGGGATAAATGAATGAGGCCTAGGAAGCAATCTGTTCTTCTGAAAATGGCTAACCTTCAACATTGATAACCAGAAAGGGAACAGAGGTCTCCATGTATATATACACCTACACAATTTGTTAATCCTTCACTTTTAAACTGCTATGATCCGGGCAGATGATAAAAAAAATGGTGTAGATTTTGTTTTGACTGTAACAGACGTTGAGGGAAACTGCTTGGCTATTTTAGGACCTGGAGGAGAGGATGGGATATCTGGTGGGCGATTGTCTAATGGCTGCGGCGTTCATGTCCTACATGGGGCCCTTCCTGTCCAACTACAGGGATGAGATGGTCCAGAAGATCTGGCTTGTCGAGGTGAGTAACTGAATAGTTTTTTATGGAGATGTTTCAGAAAAATAGTGTTAATATGAAGGAGAGTAGTGTGCTTCTACCAGGGATCAAACATACGATCCCAGACTTCCTAGTCGGACGCTCTACCACTGAGCTAAAGGGAAATTTCCTCTAGCGTGAAGCCTAAAAGGCGACCATAATACTGTGTATAATTAAAATCTGCCACACTACTCCCCCCTTTTTAAGTGTACTTGCCCTTGAACACCACAACAACCCGGGTTCTAACTCCCTGTCACCACAGGCAGGGCCACGGACACAACAACCCGGGTTCTAACTCCATGTCACCACAGGCAGGGCCACGGACACAACAACCCAGGTTCTAACTCCATGTCACCACAGGGAGGGCCACGGACACAACAACCCGGGTTCTAACTCCCTGTCACAACAGGGAGGGCCACGGACATCATTTGTAACATGAAGAGAATAGTGTGCTTCCACCGGGGATCGAACCAGCATTGAACACCGATCCCACTTGGATGCTCTACCACTGAGCTAAAGGGAAATTCCCTCTTGTGTGAAGCTAGAAAGCTACCCCTCTGTACAATTAAAATCTGCCACAATAGTCTACAGGAACAAACATACTGTTAGCTGAAAGTGTTTCTTATCTACCAGGCAGCATGCATATCTATAGCTGAAACAAACAAAATCATTAAATATGTGTTAATATATTACTGGATAAGATGTTGAACTATAGTACAAGGCTAGCTGGTGATGTAATAAATGACTAGTTATCTCCCTTAGGCTGTAAGCAATAATAAGCTACGTACTTGAAGGTATTAACGCTTAGTTGATGATCACTATTATGTATTTGTATTGTGAAAAAAATTGAAGTAACTCATTCACCCCTGAAATTTTATAAAGAACTATTCCAGCCTTTGAATTGGAAGAGTTCAAATGTGTCTTCAGGGGTGAATGAGTTAAGACATTTGAAATATAAAAAACAATATTGTTAGTGTTATTGATTTCTGAGATTACAATTTATGCTTTCTTGGGTCTTCTTTAATTCAAATATCAATCACAAACTGCAGGCCTTGATGTTTATTTTGCCAAAAAACCACATGTTCTCAATATAGAAATTTGTGTGAACAAAATGATGAGAAAAGATCAATAATCACATATCATGTAATTGATTAATACTTTTCCTTACAGATCAGGAAACTAGCCATACCGTGCGCACCTGATTTCAGCTTCTGCAATTTCATGGCTAAACCTACAGACGTTCGTGACTGGAACATCAAGGGCCTGCCCAACGATAACTTTTCGTCGGAGAACGGTGTCATTGTAACGTCTGCCAGTCGATGGCCTCTCATGGTTGACCCCCAGGGTCAGGCGATCAAGTGGATCAAAAACATGGAGGCTGAACACGTAAGCGTTGCAACAAAGTAGTCGCGTAGAAATATTGTCATTTCTTCTTATTTAAGGAACAATTTAAAATTATAAGTAAAAAAAATCTATCTATTTTTTCAGTATTGAGTTCAGCTCCAAATTACGAAGTTTTGCTGAATGTGTTTGTCAGGGTCTGAAGGTGGTAGATCTACAACAGTCACCTGAACATGTTGTATGTCTTTGTATGTGTCTTGTGTCTTGGTTTATCTTTATTTGTATGTGTCTACACAGGGTCTGAAGGTGGTAGATCTACAACAGTCGGACTACATGAGAACCCTGGAGGCATCGATACAGTTCGGTCTGCCTGTGTTACTACAGAACGTCCAGGAGTCACTTGACCCATCCCTTGACCCCATCCTGAACAAATCACTCATGAGAGTTGGTGAGTAAAGCACTGTTAAGACCTTTCTTATTGCATTAGAAATCTGAATTCTGGAAAATTTCTTTCCAGTCATATTTACGCAAAAAAATGTTATGTATACAATGTGTTGGGTCAACGTTTTGAGTTTGGGGAACTCGCCGGCTGTGATGGTGAGGCGTTGATCCGTACGGTGATATTGTAAAAAATACTCTAGCCAGAACATGTGTTTCCCTCCATTTTATTTACCGGAAACAACAACATCGCAACTAATAAATTGACAAAAAAAAACCGGTCTCCGGACAGGGGATCCGGAATTAAAAACAAAGCCGGATTCCGTACCAGTATACCGGAATAAATTATAGCTACCTGACCAGTATACCAGTGTGTACACAACAGTCGTATTGTCGTGTTTACATTTTGCGGACTTTGGGCAGAATAGTTTCTCGCTCGCTGATTGGTTTTTATACTCTGTTACCTTGGCGAGCGCTTGAAATGTGTTATGAAAGATCGAAATCTAAACACTAGCATTCTTCTGAAATCGCTCCGTCAGTCAGGTCACCATAACCACAAAACCATTATTCACTTTTAGCTTTACTAAACATCTATATAGGCACAGAATGGGCGAAGCCCAAGCCAATACCTTGACTTGTTGGATAAGTAATCAATAAATCGGGATTTTTTTCCCCATCATTGTTATTGTTTACTTTTGGGCCAGATGACGCTGATGCATTATGGGATGTTCCTAACGTCGCTTGTCTGCACCCAACGTAGGAGTTTTAGGCCAAATTTCAGACTAAGCCCATATTGTATTTAAAAGTTACTGTTCAAAGGGAAACAACTCTTGCTGGTTCTTGAACTCTGGTCAAATACTGGTTCCTTTTACAGTGTAATTATTAAGGCTGACGGATATATTCTTTTATCCCGTTTAATATTACCAATATTACCATTGTACGGTTTGACCATTTTTATGAGCTGTCACAAAAACGTCCCTCAGATGGCATATAAGACTAACCCAATTAGTCAAATTGAGATGAAGTTGTCCTATGTTTCTTTGTAGGTTTTGTAACACCTGCACTTGATGGCACTTTTAGCTTACAGTGCATAGGGCTTCCCACCGTTATTGGAATCAGTGAATAACATGTTAATTTGTTTTAACATAGATAGTGTTCAATATCAATGAAATAAAATGATATGACACCTCAAAGTTCCGTTTGGTGTACGCACTCGGAGACGTATAAAGACGTAACATGTCTCTGACGCACTGTCACCCTGATGTTGAAATCAATATATCATGTTTTGTGTGTATTCCGAGCGTAGCAAGAGTATCTGATTTTAATGTTTTCATTTCTTGACTAGTGATTCTGTTTGTGTATTAAACTGCCCGTGCAATACCTGCCCCTCCCCCGGACCCTCTAACATGTTTATAAACCCGGTGTTGAATTGTTGACACTTATTGATATCACACACAGCAGCAGTTAAATGGGTCAGCAAAACATGACGGAGACGTTTGTACCTGTAAGGTCAGCGGTCCGTAGTAGTAGCAGAGCACACGTGTTAAAGATAAAGAAGGTTTTATGAAATACGATTGCAAGAAGGACAATAAATATAACATTTTAATGTCTTCAAATTAGGAACCATTGCGAGAAATTTGATTTATATCAATAAATCACAATAAACACATTAAAACCATGTATGGAAACTAGAATTTGATCCATTGATTTGGAGCGTTCACAATACATACTACTTTATAATTTTTAAGCAAATTACATATAAATATCACGTTTAATCTTTATGAATATATGAGCTACTCTTTGGACAGATGATCATATCGTGCCCACTGATAGATGGCATAATAATCTTTTATGCACTTTTTAGACATTTTCAGTCGATACTGAAGAATTGAAGTTTTAATCCGAAAATCTTTTACTTTCATGATGGATTAACATGTACATACGTGTAATGCTTTCTTACTAGGAACCAAAGTAAGCTATTTTTGTTCTTAAGAAAATTGAAATTCATATTAATGCACAAAATTATAGTATTATATTCATTATTTATTCAACTCTTTCATTTTAAAAAGAAAAAAAAGCAAGAAAGAATTAAGGATATATATACATAGATATATTTGTGAAGGTACAAAATACATAGATATATTTGTGAAGGTACAAGGTGGCTAGCAAAGACAGGTAACTAACTTGAATGTGTGCAACGCGATATGGTTCAGATTACATGCGTAGCAAAATATACTGGAACGGTGACACCTGTCTGAAAAAAATCAGGTCTATAGAAAATATAATAAAAATTGAAGCATGGAAAAAACATGACTATTAAAAATGACTGTTTAATATTTTATGAAATTATAAACTTTGTAAGGGTTAGAATTAGGGTAAGGGTTACCAAAATAATAAATGAAAAATTCTTTTAAATCACCAAAATGTCAAGGGTGATGCTTTTTGGTTAGTAACATGCGGGGAGAAAGGGCTACCAAGTTTGTTCAAATAATGACCTCAAATAATACTCAAGGGTGATGATATTTTGCCAAAACATGCTGGGATGATTGGCTTCCAACTTTCTTCAATAAATGACCTTCACCCATATTCAAGGTCACAGGTGTCAAATATGTTGAAATATTTAAAGCACTTCTACTGTATAACCAAAATGTCCAGGGTGCTGATATTTTGTTAGAATGATGTTGGGATTAAGGGATGTCAAGCTTGTTCTACTGAGTGACTTTCGCTCATATTGTAGGTCACAGGGGTCAACTGTCTGAAAAACCTTTAAATGACTTCTTCTGAATATCCCAAAGGACCAGGATAATGATATTTGGTCAGTAGCATGCAGAGATAAAGTGCTACAACGTTTGTTCATATGATGACCTTCGCCAATATTCAAAGTCACAGGGGTCAATCGTCTTAAAAACCATTAAACGACTTCTTCTGAATAACACAATTGTCTATGGTGATGATGTTTGGCATGAAGCATGCCGGGACGAAGGGCTTCCAAATTTATTGAAGCGCTTATAATCCCGTCAGACAATGATACAGAAGACAGTCTATCTCTAGCTGGAATAACTCCTTAGCATACAAGAAAGTCAAAAATGTCATATGCAGCTCACCAAAAAAAACATGTGTTCCGCCATTTTTACCAAAGATGATCACACAGATGTTTGAATCAAATGAGTCGACGATATGGACACAACCTTGACACGGTCATAGTCACAGAGTCACTCATTTGAAAGTCACAAATATATTTCTATCTAAAAAGTCGCATTTTACGGACCGTGACAGAACGGTTAGATCTATAATATCTTAATTTTCCATATACTGTCGCTCCAATTTTCTTATAACGCTGATGTAGCAAAATGTGCAAATTGTTGTCTGTGCGTCAACATCATCTGACGTTACGTCAAGGCAAATAATTTGTTCTCACTTAAGATAAAAGAAACATAAAGCAAACTTATATCTTTGTTTTCACTTGAATGAAAAAAAGTTAATGCAAATATTTTTCACTTCAGTGTATACACATTGTCCAAATAGATCTTTTTTCAATTAAGTGAAAAACACATTATGTAAATGAACTTAAGCGAAACAAGACATAATGCAAATAAAACCTTTCTTATAAAGTGAAAAAAGAACATGCATGTAATGAAAACGTGTCTGATGCATACAGTAAGCAAAGTGGATTTATTTGTGTGTATTTAATGAACATTATGATCTTACTCATCCATCACTTTGAAATAAAACGGTGTCTCTGATTGGTTGAAAAGTACCATAATAGAACAATAAGTTGACAAGTCCAATATTTACGACAGGATAGAAAAAAAATATGGATAATATGTTTTATTTGACTTAAGTGAAAATGTATTCCGTTTAAGTTAAAAAGAGTTCCGTTTGAGATCAATAAAAACATTTCACTTGTGTTATTTTCTTTTTGAAATAATAATACAGGTTAATTTTTCCTTAGAGTAAAAAAGACTTTCACTGAAGTAAACTAAATTAATAGTATATTTTACCTTAAGATGAAATAACATTAAACAGCCCCCTCCTCCAATTATCCCATAGGATATGATGGAGGAAAGGCATTATTTAAACTAATAGCCCTAGACAAAGGGGTATCACATAATGTAGCATATCCTCGCTGACCAGTGAGAGACGATCTCCATTGAAAGAGGTTTTTACCTCACGAATATTCATATAAATTGGTAGTTTTAATGCGCGCACGCGCACATATCGCCATCTTTTAGCGAACCTATTTCGTTGATCAAGTATCCACAGGGGTGGGAAATACCACTTGATATGCAAATTACTGGGCACCGACACCTAGGATGGGTGGATACGCTTTCAGTCTAGAGCCTTTATTTCTAAGAATGCCTCTTCTCCACCATCTTTTTGGATTCTTGGAGGAGGTGGCCATAGCCCCTGAGTTTTATATAATCACAAACAACTTCTCAAGGAAAGACCTACCAATCAACGGCCAAAGAAAAAACGAGCATACAATACCCCTTTTATAATATTTATTAAAAGTAATGTATTCATGAAGAATATAAGGAACTTATTAAATGGGAGCTGCGGATAAAGAGGCACTTCGATAAGAGTGTGCTTAAAAACGTGTCAATACCAGAAAAGTCTAGAACTTCCTTCAATCATCTGGCCATGGCAGAAATACAGACTTCATCAAGAGTTTGAAGGACACAAACAACTAAACTGTAGCGTTTGTAACCTGATTCTGATGTATGGGCTGCTAACACCACTTATTTTAGAGTCAGAGGTTTTATCGAAAGTTCCGGAAGAGGAAAGTGGTGTCCGTATATCATTCAGTACCTTTGAAACATTCCATATTAAGGGTTCTGGACTTACATCAATATAAAAGTCTTCGACGCACGTATGTCTCAATCACTGCTAAACAAATATGACTTTATGTGCACCTTCGCTTGTTCAATACTACCCATACTTATATCGTTTCTCATTTGTCAGCGATAATATACTATGTGATACCCTCGTGAGCCGAAGGCATAGTGAAAGACGGTATTAAAACGGCTTGCGATACCTACGGCAAGCCGTTTTGACACATACAACTTTTTCAACTGAATGTGAATAGTTTTTCACCTAGGTAATGCTTTTTGACCAAATTCAAATTATTTTTCAATGTCACATGAAGTTAAATTAGAAAACACACAATGACAATAGTTTATAAAGGTAACTTTAATCATAATCCTGAACAATCATCTTCAAAGTTCAGCTTTTGTGGTTCTAATATTAGCTCTTACTGTTGCAGCCTAGCAATCGAAAATGTTGACCAGGGTGGACAATTTCATTTTCTATCTCTTAATATGTCTATCCCTATTAATTAATCCGTCCGGTTTTCTTTCACGATAATTTGAGATTTTATTTTGAATTTAAAATACAGTTTACTCGGATTTGTGTGATAATGAAAGTTGCATGTCTAGTCAAAAGTTATGTTTATACAGATACGCTCATTGCTGAGTTATGATTTATGGCAATCGGTATTATAACAGTGAATTTTAAATCTGTGTCACTAAATCAGCGAAATATCAGCTAGCAAAAGTATTTTAATAAATGGCTATCTTTTTGCAAATATCCACAATTCAGATTTATAAAATAACAATGAAATATTAATTGATCTTGCT
>JAUMHH010024716.1:0-10568 GCA_032359455.1 Chlamys rubida | reverse complement strand
TTTTACCAGGTTCTAGTATTTTTGGGTTAAAAACTCAGAATTTTTGTGGATTTTGAGAATTTGCGTTAAAGTCCAGTCCTTGTGACTTTTACGTTATTGACAAAGCGAGATAGGCGAGACATGTAATTACGCATAATTCTTGTTTACAGGAGTTACAACTATGCAGATTCCAGTAACTACGCCGTCGTCAACAAAATCAAAACGGGCAACATGCGCAGTCCACCTTCCCAGGATTACCACGACCCGAACGAAAACCCCTACGACTACGTCGCACCACGATCGGGATACCAAAGGCAGCCACAAGGAAACGAGAGAATAATGGCAAACCATTACGCTCGACCTTATGTTGCCCAGGAACCGAACAACCCGGAGCCTCACTCTGATCGAGGTCAAAGGTCAGGAGGCGCGTTCGTGAATCAAATGTACATGGACCACCAGGAGTTACAGCGGCTTAAAGCACAGCAAGATGGTGGCACTAACGGTCACCATGGCAACATGGAGGGCTATTCTCGTGGCCCTGGGTATCCAAGTGCGGCGGATCGCCCGAGGTAAAGATGAAGCCGTGTTCTGATTGGCCGTTAAGGTTTGGTTAATCACCCATGTGTTCCTTGTGCTAGAAATATCAATCTTTGTTTTGGTGCATTTTTGAACTTTGACCCTTGGAATGCTGTTATCTAATTGGTTATTCTGATTTGAACTCTGACCTTGATTGCTGTAATCCGGATTGGTTGTGTAGATTATAGATACATTTAAATCCTCTGTCATCTTGCCAAATGAATTAGCCGAATGTATAAATGCTGCACAAAGCTTCCTTTTGGTTTAAATTTAGTGTTACCATGACAATATGATCACCCGATTAACATTTTCAGGGTTCTTTTTTCCTTTTAATTTTTCTCTCTTAATTTCTAATAGTAGATATTTGTTTTATTCTCTTAAAAATTAAAAAAATATGTTGTAAATAAAATGAATTAGAATTCAGTGCTTCATATAAGTAATCTCAGATATTTTACAACATTTATTTTGATATTGATTCTTTCTCTGGCCAGTATATGCCAAAGTATCAAACAGATATTTTTTTATATTGTTAGCACACTGTTTTTTGTTTTATTATTTCCATTTTATTAATGCACATTTGAATATACTTTCAGGGGAAGTAATCTAAATTATCTCCCCTTGTCTGCAAGCTTCTTGTTATTTTAGTGTGTTTTTTTTAACCTCATTCAAATTTAGCAGATGGGGATTGTTCTAACAATGAAGCATGTTGATTTGATTCATATCTAATTACCATCATAGCATGACAATATTGACTCTAACGAGCCCTGCATGCAGACTCCCATCTTATATATCTCGAACGGAGGAATAGATTGCTCATATTTTATAACGTTTTCATATACATACATAAAATACATAGATTTCGCCTGACAAAATCAGGATTGTTCAGTCCTTTGACCGTCAGCTTTGAAATAAAAAGCAATAAAATAAAATCATATTTAAAATGTTGCAACATTTCGATTTCAATTTTTTTTTAATTCATTCACCCCTGAAGACACATTTGAACTCTTCCAATTCAAAGGTTGGAATAGTTCATTATGAAATTTCAGGGGTGAATGAGTTAATGATCTTTCGGTCCAGATTTGTTTAAGATATGAACTGTATATGATGTTCAGCTATCCAGGTGTAGGTATATATACATCAGGAAAATTTACAAAAATGTTTTAGTGCATCACACTTTTACTCAAGTAGAATTTCGTCTAAATAGATGGTTCAAATTCACTCTTACATCTGTTTAAGTAAGATTTGTGGAATTTTGAGATAATATTCCAGTAACAGCAGTAAGTATTATCATGAAATCTGTATTCTGTTTCCGTTTTCCACCATTACCTGGCGCGTTTGCAGCCCCTGCTGTTTCACTCTCTAACATCCCTTGCCCCAGGTAAATTAATGCTCTACTAACAATTGATTGTTCTCACCTGAATGACTGTTCCCACCTGTCGAGACAAACCCAGACTGTTGGAACAAGTCTACAGTCATATGTTCAAGTCGAATGCCAAGTGCGTTGAAATGTAAGAGTTTTAGCTCTAAGGAATGTCTGGGTCCCTGTAAGTTATAGATCAGGAGAATCGTCTGTTCTGAACATTCTTCTATGAATTCTCCTCATTATATATCAGTTTAAGTTGCTGAGTATTGTTTGTCTTGAAACTTTGTTTTCCATAATCATGTATGGGATAATGTGTTCCATTATCATGTATGGGATAAATGATTATTAATGAGTTTATGGTTCTCTTTAAATAACTGTGTTTTGGTAGGTTCCCAATTCAATGGGAATAAATGGTTTTTAATTGGCTATCAGTTCACTGCCACTAACTCCTTGTTTCTGTGTCTCTTGATTCAATGGGACTAAAGGGTTTTAGGGCTCTCAATTCACTGGATTTTAATAGGTTTTTAATTCACTGAAAATAGTTGGTTTTAAATGGGTTGTTGATTCACTTGGAATAATCGATTTTTCGTAGGTTCACAATTAATACAATTCAATGGGAATAAATGGTTTTTAATTGGCTATCGATTCACTGCCACTAAGTCGTTGTTGGAGGGTTTGATTCAACGAGAATAAAGGGTTTCTAGTGGGCTCTCATTTCACTGGTTTTGAATAGGTGTTAGATTCACAAAAATATTTTTGTTTAAAGGAGTTGTTGATTCACTTGGAATCATTGGTTTTTAATAGTTTGGTTTTATTTTGTTTTACATCCTATTAACAGCTGAGTTTCTAATGATCTTTCCTGTCACTGGTTTTTAATGGGTTCCAGATTCACTGGGAATAAACGGTTTTTAATTGGTCTGTATTCACTTGGAACAATTTGGTTTTTAATGGGTGTTTAATTCCCTGGCACAAAATGGCTTTTAATGGGTTCTGGATTCACTTGGAATAAATGGTTTTGAATTGGTTATTGATTCACATCAGTGTTCTAAAGAACAGCTAAAATGGTCAATAAAATATTTTTAAGATATTTGTGAAATTTTCTTCGAATTCACAACAATGTGGTACACAGATGTTCTAATTTCCCGTAGGAATGTTTCATTTCTCAACAGAAAAGTTCACATTTTTCAATGGGAAATTTCAAATTCTTAGCAGAAGTAGACAAATTCAGCAGTTCAAATGCTGAGCAGACTTATGTACAGTTCTAGTTCAGTTTCTCAACAGTTTATAAGTTTACAGGTACTTTACATGTTACCGTGGAACTACACTCTTAGGCAACCACCCCTTAAATTTTATTTGGATATAACTGTAGCTTGACTGCGCTAGATTTTCTATCATTGACCAGGTAGCTTAGTTAATAAGAGCAACAGTATGACGTCTTCAATAAGATTCGTCAGTTTAGAAATAATATGGAATACCAAAGTTTTATTTTCTACACAAACATTGTACGTATTAAACGTGTCGCAACATTTCAAGACCAACTGGTCCCAGGTTGTCAAGCTATCAAAGCTTAACCCTTTCACCACTGTAGACCATAATGGACTCATCAAAATCAATGTCTGGTAGAGTTTACTAAAGTTACATAGGGGTGAAAGTGTTAACAAAGGGACCACTTGGTCCTGAAACTTTGATAACAGTATAACGACTTGAGGTCCAGGGTTCAAAATCTAGTCTGTTCTGTTACTTTCTTCACTGACATGAAAGTCCTTAACCCTTTCACCACTGTAGACCATAATGGACTCTTCCATATCAATGCATGGTAGAGTCTATTAAAGTTACATAGGGGTGAAAGGGTTAATTTGGCTACTCCTAGTACACTCCTTGTACTCCTTAGCTTACTTGAATGCACTTTCCACAGGACACTACTGGGTATAGTTCTAATACTGATGTAACTTTGACAAATACTTACTCTGTGTTAGATGTGATCTATAAAGAAGTTTTCTGAGAACAGGGATTTGGATGGGTAATTTTCTGTCGGTTTTATGTAGTAATTATGTTACTGAAAAAAAACCAGGATTCTGACGTGACTTCACTACCGGTATGTTACTTTCTCTGGCTTCTAATGAAAGTCAACAGTGGAACTTTTTTCCCTAGGTAAATATTTGGCAAAGTTCATAAGGCTGCTTTTCTTGTTAGATGAGTTAATTGTACATAAAGACTTGTTAACACACAAATTAACACTGTCCAGAGACTCCTGTTTGTTCACATTAGCTAACATATTATTACTGTATTAGTTTAGCTGCAACTCCTATTTGAGCTTGACTGACAAATTACAAAAACTTTGAGTCCTTTGGACTTTGCTGTCAAAAAATACAAAAAAAACATCACTCCTACAGTTTGGGCAATGAAAGCTACAACCATTATGGTTTTGGCTGTAAAACTAGAACTCCTTTGCACTTGGCTGGTTCGCCTATAAAACCAAAGTTTCTACACAAATGAACCTTTTTAGGTATCAAGCATTTCATGTTGATCTTGAATCCCTCCAAGCTCTATTGACAAGGTCTTAACTGTAGGGACAAGACAGTATAAGCTTCAAATACAATGGCTCTTTGTTTTAATGATTAAACTTTATGATTCACAGCAGATGATAACAGTGTCACCCTGGTAAATACTAGCCTCTTCCTACCTACTGGGCTAGGGAGACTATTTCTTTAGCTCATTCGGTAAAGCGTACGACTAGTAAGCCAGAGGTCCCAGGTTCGACTCCTAGCAGAGGCATTGAAAAAAATAATGACCTCTGCTACAATAGCTATCAACCCATTTGCATTTTTGCATTTTTATGCCCCTTGCCTTTTAATAATGAGGGAAGCATAGTGTTACTATTGTCCATCACTCAAAAAACTTCATTTCTAAATGGATTTTGATCAAGCAATATACAAATGTCAAGTACGAATACTTTCACCTTTGATATTCAAGATTTCAAGGCCAAGGTCACTGTTACTATAATAGATATTTGTCAAACAGTTCTGTGACATGACTAGCAACTTCATTTAACAGATCTTGATCAAACTTCATACAAAGGTCAAGTATGAAAATATCTTCTGAGTTTACATTCCAGTGTGCCAAAATCAAGGTCATCATTTCTATTTATAGAAAATTGTTAAACATTGACATTCACTTGCATGGTAGCTCATTCATGGCAACAGACATCTTAAACCTGCATCTGCAGAAAGCCATTATCCAGCTCCATGTGTTGTACCTATTGCTCCACAAAGCATGTACTGTTGTATAGAGGGAGTTCTCATTAATTATAGACTAGCTAATTAACGACTTCTCTTCTCGGAGTGAATATTGGGTGTGAGTGTGAGTTGTTTGTAGAACGTCTGTTCTTTTAACATTATTTGCACACACAGTAAACATGACTTTAGGAAACATGCTACTTTACTCATCCTGTACGAGGTTTACAGTGAAATCTGTGTTCTTCCTTACTGATTGTTTGTAGACTTATATATCATTACTAGAGTGTAGCTGTTGTGTGTACATAAACAAGTAGAGACACAACAGAGTTACTTCCCTTGCTATAGCTGTCATTGAATTGTCTCATCTGGAAGCAGAACCTTAGTGGACAAACAGGAAGTATACTCATGAAGCGCGGTAAAAAAACATCTCTATACACCAGAATTAACCTTCACTGGTTTTAATCGCATTGGATGTTTAGAGAAAATTTCATTAAAAAGTATGAACATAGGTTATCATTATCCATTGACGTATTCCCAGGAGATTGAGAGGCTACTATATCTCTTGTTGTTAGGGGAAATAATAGAGTCAGGATAGGAACAAATAATAGAATCAAGAATGGTGGTGTTATTTTTTTTATCTTTTCAGATTTTGATAAATTAAAACTCATTTTGAGAGAGTTAATTTTACAACATCATTGTGATACTTGAAACTTTGTTCAGAGATTATATCACTATGATGACATCACAATCCACGCAATATTTCGTTGGCCTTCCTTAGTAATGTTTCCAGAAAGACCAAACCTAACTGGGAAATGTTGGAGATGTTTGTTGAATCATCATATTACTGTTTCATAGGACCGCTGTTTTTATTTATTTCTGCCAAAGTCTCAAAAATGGTAGAAATGTGGTTATAGTTTCTGAAGATTCGGTTTGTCATTAACCAAATCAATGTTTAGTTTTCTACCGAATTCATTCATCCATTTACGACTTATGGATGCTACACCAGGCATAGCTGATGCATGAGTCCAAGGTATTAGTAAATGCTCAGCTGGGTAAACCACAGGTGTTTCTAATTCTGTCTTTAAATTGAGAAATTAACCTACGTTAACAATAATGATATAAAAAAGCAGCTTGAATTCAAAACTTATAGCACTACCCCTGTTTTAAATATTATTGTTATATAAATAGGCTAATTTGTCAATTTACAGTCAGTGTTTTGAACACCTGTGAATATACTTAGCTCAGATACTTTTTAGCGTGAAATAGATGTGTAACCTCTTTTTTTCATATCTGAGTTTTTACCATCTTTGGTCCTATAATCTTTTTGAGGATTTGAACAAAATAGTCAACATTTTCAAATATTGCTCGTATTTGTTTAATTGTGTTGATTTATGAAATGGTCTATGATGCAAAAATGTATATAATGAATATCATTCATAAACGATGTAAAAATTCTAATTTAATTAGTGTCACAGGTGTGAAAAGCTATGCACTTTTTAGACTTCATTCATTGATGGACATTTGAAAGGTACACAAAAACAGATTGATGTATTGGAAGGTACACAAAAATTAATGACACTTTTGACCTGCACACATGAATCAATGACACATTTGAAAGTACACAAGAATTAATGAATATTGGTAAGGTACACAAAAATAGATGATACATTTGAAAAGTACACATATATTGATACCACATTCGAAATTAAACATGAACTATTGACATTTGAAAGGTTAATAAGAATTGATAACACATTGAAGGTTACACATGAATTGATGACACACTGAAGGTTACACATGAATTGATGACACACTGAAGGTTACACATGAATTGATGACACACTGTAGGCTACACATGAATTGATGACACATTGAAGCATACTCACGAATTGGTGTCACATTTGAAATGTATACAAGAATGCATTACAGGAATCTTATAATACTTATCAAGGTTTGAAGGGAGATAACTCAAACGCAAGTGGCTACTAGATGTATAGGGCAGTATGTATATGATGATTTGGAGGGATTGATGGTGTATCAGTAAGACCAGGCTAAATATTACAGACACTTTGTTGTGTTGGGTGATGATGAATATCTCAGAATGTCGTTATACTCAGGTATCATAATACTCAGGAGTTGGAAAATGCAGGTGTCATAAAACTCATGTGTCATAAAACTCAGGTGTCGTTATACTCAGATGTTCTTAAGGTTATGTCTCACTGTATTTGATAAGACAGACAGCAAGGTTTGAAATATGGCTGGTTAATTAGGTAAAGAAAATCATCTATTTAATAATATGTCTGTCAAGCAACTAGAGAAAAATAGGTAGTAAACAATTTTAGTGATAAAGTTGTGGTTATCATGAATAATTTTAAACGGTCTATACAATCTCAGGATCAGCAGGAACATAACTGGTCTGTGCTCACTTAGACAAAGTAAACAACTCAAAAAACTAATAAACAACTCAAAACACTATTACCAAATCACAAAGAGCTTGTCAGATTACAGAGAAAATCACTTCAAGATGTTGGTTGTATGTTATACAAATGTGTTGGCTGTCTTGTAAAGTAAATGAGGTGAAGTATTTATGTAACATTTAGTACCTGTTGGCTGTAGAGACATCTTGTATGTATAAACATACACTCTGTATGTATAACTTAATAAACTTAACAAAATACGCTACTATTACATTCTCCTCAATTATTTTAACAGAACCAAAGATAATTTTTTTTTTCCTGACTTGGGAATTGTCTTAAATCTCAGCATATTAATATGTCACTTACGATAAAAAAGAACTTGCTGACAGGCAGTGAGATGTGTTGTCCAGAGTATTGAAGCTTCCTGCTTTACTAGACATAGCCCCGCTCTTATAGACAGTGCTGACCTTCTTAGTGTCTAAGCTACACTGACACCCAAAAGCATTGTTTGTGGATTGCGAGCTATTTTTAGCAGGAGCCACTGTCTAGATGTATAATGCTACTGTAGTAACGTGTCTTATTGTGCTGAAGATTTCATAGAGACGGAATCTCTCCATCATGTACAGAGAAAAAAACACCTTCTCAGTGGTTGCTCATGGAAATACTGTAGTGTTACAGGTAACTTAGTAACTCAATCACCCCTAAAGATACATTTGAACTCTTCCAATTCAGATGTTCGAATAGTTCATTATGAATTTTCAGGGGTGAATGAGTTAAAGTGTTCAAGAAGACTGGTAGAAAAAGTAGGTCAGGATGATGCAGAAATTATTTTTCAAGGAATGAATATTCATGATTTAGAAGAATGAAAATCGAAAAAAATGGAAGCATCTACTGTAAGCAAAATCAATGGCAGAAACTGTAGGTACCATGCTCGATGATAAGCCCACCTCTCTATTTGGGAACATTTTTATATCAATTCCAAATCAAAGATGGCATCCAGATTTTTAATCAAACTGGTAAGAATACAAGTCAGCCATTGTCTTAAATACATTTTATTGGTTGTGTAAAAAGAATTTTTCATAATCCATACTTACCAACCTGAAGAAAATGTTTAGAAACAGCCTGGGTTATTGGTATAATTTCATTGCTGTGACATTTATAAACAGTAACATTATAATACTTGATGTGAAATGTTTAATTCTGTGATGTAATTTAAATTTAAATCTCCTCAGGGTTTCCATTAAATACAGTGAAAGTATTGTATAAAGTTGTTAATTTAGCATTAACTATACACACATAAGATAGACCTGTATATCATATAAATCACATTTTAGCACAGACTGTCGATATAATCATGGAATCATAAAATTGAATGCAAAATGTATTTTTGCTTGTGGTATTTTATGATTTTACATTAAAACTAATTTGAAGGCGCTAAATCTGAACATTTATTGAGGAAAGTTGATAAAAGTCAAGATGCCTCCAGAGTCCGTATCATATGTGACAGGAGACATCTTGGTGAGTGCTAAAAGGTGGTTTTATGGAATTTATATTATAATTCTTTTGTGTGACTTTATTATTATTTCTGACAGTAGTTCTAGGAATTGCTGAAAGGATGTAGGGAGTTAATAAGACCTGTTTCAGTCTCTTTGATAAACTATTTTCCTATTTTGAAAGTAGAAGGTTAGTTTGGATCAAATACAGGGAGAACAAGGGGCCGAAGTGGGGGGGGGGGGGATTAAAATTAGGGTTCGTCCATCTGTATAAATATGTTTGTTCTTCTAACATCCTGTATAAACTTCAATGATATGTTTTACATTATATCAGCATGCAATTAAATAAATGTCCTGACAACTTCTCTTTAAATACTGCATACATTCTAATTAACATCATATCAGTATACAAGATAGTTGTTACCTTCGTATTTTTTATTTTCTACTTGACGGTTTTGTTTACAGAGTTATAGCCCTTTTTGTAAAGAAAAACACGTCCTTACTATTTCTATTAAAACTGTATAGATTTTAATGAAGCTTTGTACCCTTGATCAGTATGCAGGGTAGTCGTTAGCTGTGTAATCTTATTATCATTGTATGTAGCGTTATCTAGAACATTGTTCCCAGGATTTTATTCAGGGAAGGCACACATCCATATGGATGAGCGGGAAGTATTGAAGTTAGACTTCGGCTTACAGCTTTATTCATGCTTTGGTAAAAAGAGTGAAATGTCAGAAGTTGGGAGCTTAACCATTAAAGTGTTATAGATCGTAGTTTGTAGAAACTGTATAGCTGTTGTGGTGCATTGTTTGCAGATGTTTGTTGTGAGACTTAATGGCCAAGAAAATTGTATAGTGTCTGTAGTTTGGTGTTACATCTTACTGTTGGTGTAAAACTCTGTTAGATACCTATAATTCTTATCTATCCAAAGTACCGTTCACGTTACATTTACCAAGTATACTAGTCCTAACATGACACTGGTAATAATCCGGTTAGAGACGTGCGTTCTACACTTAAGTATATAGTGGTTGTCTTTCTTAAGGATCCTCACACCACTGCTAAAATCTACAACTGTGAATTCAAATATATTTACCTGCAGGAAAAAAGCATTACTATATTTTTTCTCAAAAGAAACCCATGCCTTGCACAACTTTTCTGGAAAATAACAAAGATGAATTTTTAACAGGAGAGACAGATCCAACCTGCGATCCCAGATTTCCTATTCAGATGGTCTACCACTGAGTTCAAGGTCCAGCATGTAACTAGAAATTGACCATCATCTTATGTACAATTAAAATGTGTCACAAAATAATAAAAAATAATTACAGTGTTCTAAGTGTAAAAATACAATGTTGTTAGACATGGATGAACATTATGTTGAAATTCATATTTTCCTCCAGGTAAGCTGTACGGGTATGTTCAGTGGCGTGTTGGTCTGGGATTGGAAACTGTACTAGGTTTAAATTCCACTCTGTTGCGTATTTCTGTCCTGTCACAAATCACA
>JAUMHH010024694.1:0-10568 GCA_032359455.1 Chlamys rubida | reverse complement strand
GTTTTTTACACGCAATAACAGCCAAAACATGCATACGTATTAATAATATCTCAGGGTTTCATTTTATGTACATTTTCAAATTATCCGTTTTCAAATTTCCGACATATTGTGTGTGAAGGATGTGGCATTTATTTAACGTTTTAGTTTTTCATAATTCTTGCATAAGCAGAGTGAACGAAATAACTGGTTTTAGCGGGAAAATGGGATATTTTCTTAATGGAGAGACAAAAATATGTATAATATCGTTACTTTAAATTTGAAAACATCCCACAACATTGAGGATAATTTGATGTCGATGGCTTTAATAATAACATGTGGGGAATTGATTTTATTTGCACATATTTGTAAGAAAAAACCCACTACGTGGTGAATGATGACGTTACGTCAATCACTTTTAAGGAAAACGCAGAGAGGGATATCTTATAAAGACATCAATGACTCAGCTCTGTGTATTCGAAGCAAAAGATGACGAAACCGCGTGTAATTTTTTAATATAAAATTGTAAGGAAATGGTTGAATCGTTGTAATAGTTTTCGACATCATCTTAAGGTGTGCAAGATAAGAAATTGACCCTGTAAGACACGTCTTTTTTTTGCATATTTCTAAACAAAACAAAAACAAATTGTCTACAACTTTGATTTACAGAAAGCAGGTAATTCGACACAAAGAAGCATTTTCCATAGGGTAAAAAAGCAGGAATTTTAGAGTAAAAGTATCCCGTATGAGGTCACAATGACGTCATTCTCTTTTTTGTGACGTAATACTTTGATGCGGGTGCTGAATGTTGGATGCTTGTTCTACATGGGCGCAGCAAGATTGTTGGTAGATACTAATAAGCATGCGTTATGTTTTATAATGTGAACACATGAAGAGGCGTTGGTGTTTTAATTGTTGAAATTATCTGTAATTATTTTTAAACATTGAAAGTCATAAGTGGATCAGAATTTGGTACAACTAGTGATAATCGGGAAGCGTAACAACACACACACACACAATGATATATAACCTACCGACTATTGTCACCCTCCTGTCACAATGATATCAATCCCTACGACTACTGTCACCCTCCTGTCACAATGATATCAATCCCTACGACTACTGTCACCCTTCTGTCACAATGATATGAACCCCATCGACTAATGTCACCCTCCTGTCGTCACAATTACATCAATCCCTACGACTATTGTCACTCTCCTGTCACAATGATATCAATCCCTACGACTATTGTCACCCTCCTGTCACAATTATATCAATCCCTATGACTATTGTCACCCTTCTGTCACAATGATATCAACCCCATCGACTATTGTCATCCTTCTGTCACAATGATATATAACCTACCGACTATTGTCGCCCTCCTGTCACAATGATATCACTCCCTACGAATATTGGCACCCTTCTGTCACAATGATATCAACCCCGCCGACTTTTGTCATATTCCTGCAACATAGATCAATACTGCACAGCTATTGTCACCTGCCAGTCACATGGACCAATCCAACGCCCTTGTCACAAATATCAATCCTACCGCCTATTGCTAATCTCCTGTCCTAAACAAAACAAGAACACTAGCACATTATCATAGCTTAGTGATTACTATCTGATGAACATATTGAAAATGACTGGGAAACTCTTTCCAGAGCGGGTCGGAGGTGGTAGAAGGCCTATATTTTGACCTGGGGAGGACAAAGCATCCTCGATACTCCAGGGGATACATTCACTTACGCTCTCTGTACCCCTGGAATACGTCAAAGCAAAATTGAAGGCACGCGGCTAGCAATTTGATCGGTCTCAGGTAGAAAAAAAATCTGACCAATCGTTAGGCCGATACCTGGGCATTTGAAGATTACAAATTTCAAGTTTATTGGTTTCCTCAGATACATTAAAATGTACAAAATGGAGTACAGAGATGCGACACCCAACTACAAAGCCAGTCAATTTTACCGTTACGCGACCGAGCAATTCTTTTAATGTACATCAAAGTATCAAACTAGTCTTCTCGTCTCATCTACAAGGTGACGCACATAGAGCCTTCGATTTTGTCATGACAAATTCCAGGGGCACAAAGAGCGTAAGTGAGCCTAAGCCCTGGAATATCGAGGATGGGGGTAAAGTAGCCATTGTTGTAAACATTTTGACGGACAGCAGGTTGCACAATTACAAATTACAGTTGAAGGAGGAGAACATTTAGACAATTTAGCCTGTGTGGAAAATGTAATTTGCGAAATTCAATCTTGTATGTGATTTTTCAAATTTATTTATTGCAATACATGAACAGTGTGATAACTCTGAGGGTAAAAACACCAATGTCAATGTATGACTAAATGGCAAATGGCATCACGTCATTATAAAATGTAACTTATAATCTGAGCGCGCTTTCATTCTCGGGCTTCAATCAAATAAAAAAAATACGGATTATTTTAATATATGCATGCTATTCTATGTACTTAATTAATATGTGCTTTATAACTTACATATCATCGTTGATATTAAGGAAGCAGATGGTACTTATACGGGTAGCGTTATTTTATCACATTTTTCTTTCACTTCTTAACCGTTATCTTCACGTTTAACTCGAACATTGTCAAAATTGGTTACACTTGTCATATACAAACCGTGACCATATGAATGTCAAATAAATAGGCTTTACATATGTCTATTTTCATTCCGATAGCTCTGAAAGCACATGTTTTACAAAGCCGGCCGTGTGCCACAAACGTCAAACCTGAAACGAAATGACGTTAAAAGTGTGTTACACTGTTGTGCGTCAACATCTGACGTTACGTCATAACGAGGTTTGACTAAGATAGGTTATATTTGGAACGTAATACATTTCCGAAGTGATGACGCCACAAACATTAGATGTCGGATATGGCATCCACAATAAAAAGATAATTATCAGCTTTTTTAGTATGGTTCAGGCTTTTGCAGTATGATTCAGGCTTTTGCAGTATGCTTCAGGCTTTTGCAGTATGATTCAGGCTTTTTCAGTGTGATTCAGGCTTTTTCAGTATGATTCAGGCTTTTTCAGTGTGATTCAGGCTTTTTCAGTATGATTCCGGCTTTTTTATTCTTCGTTAAACGGCTGTGGAAAATAAGGGTATCCGACAAAAGCTAACAAGAACACAGATTATCTGTTATAGTCAATCTACATACGTGTATGATAATAACAACTTGTAATTACAAGTCCTCCAACGTTGGTCCTGTTCTTCGCCGCGTGTAAAATGAAAGATTATCACAAAGTACCTGATTTTTGGAGACGGCTTTGCACAAAGCTTGTTTGGTGCGTAAATTCAGTAAATTTGTTTAATGTGGACAAGTCAATACTTTCAATCAAAAGTTTTACAAAGTTTTGGAACGAGTGTAAGATTATTACGACAAACATCTCATTTGTAATTATGTCAAGTGAGAAAGAAAATCCGCTATGTATGAATGATAAAATCTGCATAATGATCGGTTCGCATCAATGCTTGTAGAGAAAGCCCTTACCAAAGAGTTAATGCGGTACTTGGTCAACAATTCATAAAGTCCAGGTAGAGCGATTTATAAAATTTGATTATATGACAGACGAGGCTAGCGCCTGTGTACTGGCAGAAAGGTACCATTTATGTTCAATATGGTACTTCCCTTAGAACCAGGCATCGTACAACTCCGAGTAGTCCGTACTTTAACCTGTTCAGCGTAGACAGACAACAGTACGCACTGGGGTGTACTGACCTCGTTGCAAGCTACCTTCTTAAAGAAAATTCTCATTTATTTCAATTAGAAATTTAACTATTCCTGCGAGCTAAAGTTAAAGGCTGTTGTTTTAAAAGGTTACTTTCAGACCTGCTACAACATATATGCATTTTTTTCTATTTGTTATTTCAACTCAGATGCAACATTCACAGTCAGTCTTACCGTTGCAGCAAAGAAGTAGTACCAGCACGAAGCAATCTAAATAGGCGTTTACCAAAGAGTGTCGGGGATGGAAGGGCTTCGAGACTCGCATTGATGTCTTATGTATGAATTCATAACGATAACTGTTATTTTCCTTCGGTAGTTTCATATAGCAAGCATAAATACACAATGTAAATGCTGGTTTGGTTTGGTTTTATTAGCTCACCTGGCATGAAGGGCCAAGTGAGCTTATGCCATGGCGCAGCATCCGTCGTCCGTCGTCCGTCGTCCGTCAACTTTTTCCTTTAAAACGCTTAACGGCTCAGAGGATTTTGACCAAATTTGGTCTGGAGCATCATTGGCCAAAGGGTTCTCAGTTTTGCATAAACGGAGGGTATGGTCCCCCTGGGGGCAGAGGGGCGGGGCCAAATAGGGGGGAAATAGGTAAATCTTTAAAAAGCTTCTTCTTCTCAACCAATAGAAGGATTTTGACCGAATTTGTTCTAGAGCATCTTTGGACAAAGGAGCCTCAAGTTTGTATAAACGGAGGGTGTGGCCCCTCTAGGGGCAGAGGTGTGGAGCCCAATAGGGTAAATAGAGGAATTTGTTTCTCCTACTATACAAGTGAAGGGATTTAAACCAAATGCAGTCTGATGCATGCTTAGGGACAAAAGAATCAAGTTTGTATAAACTTAGGTGTGTGGGCCCCCTTCTTTGTGGCAGATGGATGTGGTCCATTAGGGGAAATAGAGGAAAACATTAAAGATCCTTCTCCTTCTAAACCGTTGAAGGGATTTTAACCAAACTTGTTCTAGAGAATCGGGCAAAGGGAATTTAATATTTATAAATGGAAGATGTGCCGGAGACAGGGTATTTTGTTGTACTTGCCTCCGAATCAGATGCCGACTGTGAAGTGCTATCTCACTGAAATACCATGCCGAAGGCACCAAGCACAGCATCCCGCCCGGTCTCATTATACTGACAACAGGTGAACCAGTTGTTGCCATTAATCCAAATGCTGAACGTTAAGCAGGGGCAATGTAAATGTATACAGTGGCCATGGTTCAGAGATTTTTTACTGAATAGCTCAACGACCAGAGTGATGCTCACAGATACAGTGAAATTGATTTGTACTTGGTTTTAAAAAGCAAGAGATGTTTTCCGTGGGTCATAAACGTCTCTTCGCAGCAGACGAATAGACTGTTGACAGCGTTTATCCTTCCATTAAGGGGAGGTAATTAGAACCGGAAATCCTGTCTGGAGAAATATCGCAGAGTTACCGTCATCATTTGCCGCGAACCTTCTTCCTGTGCTGTCGGCATACTTGGGGAATCCTGTGACTGACGCGGAGACTAAAGTACCGATAAGTCTCCTCACCCGTGCGAGCTTCGTCTCCGTGGTGACCGAATGTATCGAAATGCTTCCCAAATATTTTGCTTCATATAATTGTTCATAAAAATGTATAAAAGGTTACCCACAGGTTTATCGTACAAAAGACAGAAATTTGAATTGTTAAGGTTTCAGTGTCAAAATAAACCCTGAAATAACGCCACTGAAATGAAATTAAATAGATAAATGCAACAATAGATAAATAATACTTCTGCTCTCTGATACAATTGTATCAACAATATCTATATATAGCTGGTCATAATAACATGTATGCTGATTTATTAAGTAACACTCAAATATTTCGGACAACTACTACTGAAAACACAAGCTACAACAGTGATTCCTCCGCAACTGATGCTTTGTCTAGCGGAGGAGTTGAGATTTGGGTACGCGCAGCAAGCCATGACGTCAGAACCAATTTCAACCACTAACTCTCAATGATCACCGGATTCCGCGTTGGATGAACGTTTGCTTGCCATTCGTCTGTAGTTATCGGTAAACAATTAACCATCGATGGTTTATCATGTACGGCCTTATCATTCACTCGGCAATAGCCAACAACAGTGCAAAAAGGTTTGCCTATATACAATGTACTTTTTCAAATCTGATTGTCTGAGCCTCGATCTGACAAATGGACATCAAAGCTGCAGTAATTTTACTTTCCATTCACCACGAATACTTTTAGCCTCTGTTAATCACGTGACCAAGATTTATAACGTGTGTTCATCAGAAAACAACACTTTATCGGGCTAAATCAACATACGAAACATCGACAATCTTGCAGCCCTTTTAGGTCATCTGAGATAAAGTATTATGCGACCTATTTGATAGCTATGACCATCAAAGTTACATCAATACACAAGTACACGCAGAACGAGTGACGTCAGCTAGAATGTCGCACTCGAGACTATTTCTAAATCCGTGTATCCCTATTCGACAAAGGCCGTCTTGTTTACCTTTGCGGGAGAGGTTTTTGGAAGAGCGTAGGTCAGTTGGAAAATAACATATGCACGCGCATGGTCGATTGTCCAATAATACATGGTTATTAACCAATGAAAAGTGTCGTTGCATCGACGACATGGTAGCTTCTTCATGTTACCATGGAATTGTACTAGATCTACAACTGATATGATTATGTGAACCATTTATCGAATTGAGAAACACTTAGTTCTAAAACAGAAGACATTTCAACATAAAAGTTGAGTAAGTTTTTAAAAACGTTTACGATCATTTCATTTTATTTCAGTAAAATGATTGTAACAAAATCAGCGTCTACGGTCCTGAGGGGGGACATTATACTTAGATAATTGGTACATTGTAATTTACATTTGAATGATTAAAATCCTGAGTTGGCTCCATTGGTATAAAAGACGTTAACAGTTTCCCTAGGTTTTTCTTTGTATGTTTTGGTGGTCACTATGGTACTCCCTGGTTGATGTTTTGTTGTTGTCATGTTTTGGTTTCAATCTCTACCCGGAGTTTACTTTACACTTTCACCTCTGTTGACGGCTAAACATACGTATATATATAGTCTGCGTTATAATTAGCCTCTGATCATGTGACATATGTCAAACCGTACAAAATGTCATTAATAGCCCAGCCTAACAAACAGTCACCTATAAACAGTAAGCCCAGATGGGACATGCGTGACATCTTCACATTTAAATCCGTTTTATGATCTTCATTCAAAGCGCTTATACAGGAATCGAGAACATCGTCTCTGGCAGAAGTAGAATTTGAACTTTTATGGTGAGTGATGTGCTCAAAAAAGCGACCGGAATCTCTTTGTCTCAACATAATAATCCCGGAAGGTTGGTTGTACAGGGTTTGACGTCATATCAACATATACGGTTGTTTAAGGACGTACCTCCATGTGTGTGGTGTATGCGTGCATTTGTGTATGTGTGCTGGAGGCAGGGTTTGTTGGTGTATTTGCCTCCTTGTGATAGTGTTACTTCCCTGGAATACCATGCCGAAGGCACCCAGCACAGCATCTCGCTTGGTCACACTATGTTGACAACGGTTGAACCAGTTATTGCTATTTCCGTAAAAGCTTAACGTTAAGTAGGGAATAGCAACTACTATTTTAAAAGACTTTGGTATGTCCCAGCATGGGGACAGAACCGATTGCCTTCCACAATTGGCCGAACTTTTAACATAAAAGCCAAAAGTGAGGTATTGCCTGGCACGACGATGGGGAAACGTGTTTCCCCAACACGGCGCTAGGGAAACAAAAAAGTAGAGATAAAAACAAAGATCACAAATATTGCAATGGGTCCAGCAGATTGATTGTTTGTCCCCATGTAAGGGGACACAAACGGAAATCCCCAATTCTGCAGTGGTAACCACATTACTCGCCTCTTACCATCTAGTTGCCCATTCCACGACCTGCAGGGATGAATGCACAAAGGAAGCCATGAGGTCACCGTACATTGAACATCCACGTCAGCACTACCTATATCAGACAGACAAGTTCAACTATCTGGGCAGATACATGCGTGCACCCTATCTTCCTAAAATCAAGCAGGTCCTTCTTGATGGGTCTAGTTGTGTGCATATAGGACTTGATGGGTCTAGTTGTGTGTGTATAGGACTTGATGGGTCTAGTTGTGTATATAAAGGACTTGATGGGTCTAGTTGTGTGTATTAGGACTTGATGGGTCTAGTTGGTGTGTATATAGGACTTTTGATGGGTCTAGTTGTGTGTATTAGGACTTGATGGGTCTAGTTTTGTGTATATATGACTTGATGGGTCTAGTTGTGTGTATATAGGACTTGATGGGTCTAGTTGTGTGTATATAGGACTCGATGGGTCTAGTTGTGTGTATTAGGACTTGATGGGTCTAGGTGTGTGTATATAGGACTTGATGGGTCTAGTTGTGTGTATATAGGACTTGATGGGTCTAGTTGTGTGTATATAGGACTTGATGTGTCTAGTTGTGTGTATATAGGACTTGATGGTCTAGTTGTGTGTATATAGGACTTGATGGGTCGAGTTGTGTGTATATAGGACTTGCTGGGTCTAGTTGTGTGTATATAGGACTTGCTTTTGCAGTGTCTGTAGCAAGTCTAGAACTAGTGACACATCTTTGCCTCTCACCGTTTCACATCAGATTGAGAAGCTCAGCAGAATCGTGATACAAATGTATATAGACTCCCCTGTAATTTACATAACCTACACGCTCAGGTGGGAAATGTTGAGCGATTGAATACAGAGGACTATACTGACGGAATATCGCAGTTGTCAGTGATAATAAGGTCCATTGTGGATCAATGAAAACTCGTTTATCGATATCTGTGAGGTGTGTGTTGTGTCATAGCAGTTCTTGTTGTCTCCACCTCACGTAGAGATACCAAAGTGTTGGGGAATTCAATGTTTTCATATGGTGTGCGCTGGTCCCACACAAGACATGCATCTATCTGGCAAAATGTCTCGTGTCTGATGGCTCAGCTTTGATCTGTTTCCGAATGGTCTGGCAGTATATTGTTCTGATTTAGATTACCTACCGAGTTGTTTACGGGCACTAAGCATGGGCCATTTGGAAACAGACACACTAAAGAATGATTTGTGTTAATGTTCTCCGATATCATTTCCCCCCTCAGATAAATGTAACATGTGTATCTGTACAACAGGCCACGTATATATATATGAGCCATTCTACCAAAAAGTATCTATTTGGCGTCACAGGATGTTGAGGGAGTGTATCTATAAAAGTTATTACTATATCTGAATAATTTTTGTTTTAAATTGAAATGACAATTATTGAAATATGGTTTGCCAAAAAAGAAAATAAAAAAAAAAATATTTAAAAATACTTTTGGAACATTTTTTGTAGTTTATTATTTATAATAAACTTTGTTTGTAAACAACCAGAGGTTCTTTACAACATGTACTACATTGTTATTAAATAAATATGTTTATAAATTACATGTGCTCCTATAGTTAATTACTGTAATCGATGTATTTATATATATATATAACTTGTTATAATTTAGGGTATACATGTATTCATGTACTGGGGCAAGTGTGTACATGTACAGTAATAGGCCATCATGTGATTGAAGCATGTTTCTATATATAGCTAATGGGTAAGAAACACCACAACTTAGAACGTGATCATATGGTAATTAATTAGTAGGCTGGTCGCTGATTGGACAAGATATGTCTCTAGGCAAACTGGACCCTGGTCAGTTTCAATTATCATTGGTCAAGCAGATTATAGCATGCATAATTAATGAGAGGTCAGCGTCATGTGCCCGCGTCATCCACATAGTTTCAGAGAATAGCACAGAGTGCGGACGTATTAATTATCGTAATCTAAATTCCAGGCACTTATCAGTGCATTATAACTTATATATTTTTTCTGTGAAAAGCTATCAAACAAAGAATGTGACCCAAACGGACATCGATGTTATGTAAACAAGAGCACGTGTGCGTGGGAGTGTTTGTTTACGTTCTATTTTGAGAACACAAACTTTGGAGGACTTTAAAAACCTTTCAATCATGCCTCGCGAACGTCGAGCACGAAGTGCGCGAGATGTAACCACATACGATCGGGCTGACCATCATAACTGGACGATATTGATGTTCCGAGAGGAATTGTCCAAGTTGGGAATTACACTACCGCCACGATGTCAAAAACTGTGTTACGTCAGATTTATGTAGAAAATGTAAACAACCCAGTACGTGCTCCTATTACATCGTCAACAAGTGCCATAGGAACGGAAATAAACAATACAAACATACCGGACAATGTATCTAATGAGTCAAACACGGTACGACAAGCTTCCAGCGGAACTATTTCTTCACCTCGGATTGAGCGCCAAACACAACCCGCGGCCGGGCAAGCTCCGCGCAGCGATACAGCACAGACACACGGCGCATGCGCAGCCGGAAGTATGACAGGAAACAACATGGCGGACGTGCTGTCAATGATGCAAATAATGCAACAACAGATGCTAATCATGCAGCAATCGATGATCACACAAAGCAACAACACAACAGAACCGACTCACGGAACGCTACAATCGGCGTATGAAAAGATGGCACAGGCAACAGCGTCGTCATCAATCGGTGAGTCACAATCTTTCATTGAAAAACACACCGGTCCGAATGGAATACCACCAGACCTTTTGCCCCATTTAGACATTGTAACCCCTTCATTGCGAAAACACATCCTCGAAGGCAGAGACATACATTTGGGTGCATTACTTATTCCAGGCTACGAAATTTCCGTCACAACAAACACCTGTCCCCATTCCCAAATTAAGGCCGACAATCGCCTCACCGATCGACTCTC
>JAUMHH010024683.1:0-10569 GCA_032359455.1 Chlamys rubida | reverse complement strand
GTTGAGTATGTTGCATTTGTCAGGGTGAAATTTCATTAGCCAGTCCGTCTCCCATTGTCCTGCTGCGTCAAGGTCATGTTGTAGTTTTAGTGTGTCTTCTTTGTTGTTTATCGTCTTGTATATGATGCTGTCGTCTGCAAATAGTCTAAAGTGTACTGTATTTCATGTACTCGTGGATGTCATTGATGTAGTTGAGGAAGAGAATGGGGCCCAAACAGGTTCCTTGAGGGACGTACCCCAGAGGTTACTTGTATTTTGACTGATTGTTTGCCCTCAAGTACTACTGTTTGGGTGCGGAATGAGAGAAAGTCTGTAATAGATCCATGTGTGTGTGTTCCTTGTTATCCCGTAATATTTGAGTTTGTGCTGTAGTCGTTTGTGTGGGACTTTGTCGAAAGCTTTGGCAAAGTCCATAATGATGATGTCTGTCTTCTGTTGATGTTGTTGTTTGATGCGAGATCGTGTATGAATGTGGTAAGCTGTGTTTCACAGGATCTGGAGGATCTAAAGCCGTGTTGTAGGTCATATAATATATATGTTGTTGTTCTCCAGATGTGTCATTGTGGCGCTTGTTATGATGTGTTCCTGTTCCATGAGTTTACATGTGATGTAGGTTAGTGATATTGGTCTGTAATTTGCTGGGTTGTACTTGTCTCCTTTTTTGTATATCATGGGTTGACGTTTGCGTGTTTCCAATCTGATGGTAGTGTTCCTGTACTGAGCAAGCGGGTGAAGTTTTTTGTGAGAATGGGTGCTGTACGTGATGTCACTTAATTCTGCCGTGTATATTGTCAGGTCCTGTTGCTTTATGTGGGTTGATGTTGTTGAGTAGTTTATAGATGCAATTGTTCTGTAATGTGTATTCCTGGCATGACTGAGAGGGTGTGGAGAAGGTCCTTTGTCTGGTATGGGGCAGTCCTGTTCTGTGGTGAAGGCAGATTTAAATTGTTTGTACGGTATACATGTAGTATGTTTGCCTTGCATGTAGTGTCAGTTTTTAGTTGTATGTCTTTACGTAATGAGGTTATACATGTCAGTGTTTTCTTTTCTTGTGGTTTTTATGTAGGAGAATAGTTTTTTGGAATTGAATTTTTTGCTAGGCGAGGGCAGGGACGTATAATACTGTCCCTGGCGAGGGTGTGCTAGTGGGTTCGTCTATTGGTAGGTCTTTTATACATTTTTCTATGTAGTTAAGATATGCGTTGAGTGTTTGTTTTTGTAGTTCTGATTTTGCTGATTTGTATTTCTGTATAAGTTCATGCATGTTTTGTTTTGCTTTTCGTGTGACTGTGTAATTGTTTACATTTTCTCACGAGTCGAAGGAGAGAATTGTGTTATCCACGGCAGTTTGGATTTATATGTGATGTGTTTTTGTGGGATATTTTTGGTGACTGAATTAGTAAGTGTCGTTTTGAACATGTTCCAAAGATTGTCTGCTGTTTGGTTAGTTTGTTCGTTAAGTTTATTATTTATTATTATAGCTACCTGGGGATGGACAACTGTATCATACATATCATTACATACCCCCATCTATTGGTTTACTGATGGAAAAGGATGTATAAGGAATATCCTCATCTCTCTGTGACTTTATACTGCTACCCGGGGCTCCAGCTGGAGGCTGTGTACTCTGTTCAGACCCCATTTAATGGTTTGTCATCTGCAATGTATAAGAATATCGGTTCATTAAAAAATGTTAAATATGTCCTCTAAAATCAATAAACCAAACATTGCTGACATATGAAGTATATTCAAGTTGTTCATGATCAACTATTAACCGACGGGCAAAACCCGTGTATATAGTAGGTAAAATACAGTTGTAGCAGACGATTAGAGAATGACAGCTAGTAAAAGAAATATTCAGGGGGAGGAAGAAAAATGATGGCGATATAAGACGACTTGATTTATGACACAGACACTATCTGCTGACACCTAATCGAATGTGAATACACACAAATACGATTTACGTGTAAAGATATTAACATTTAGTCTTAAATACATCCGATGTGTCCACAATCGACCCTTCACGTTTGTGCAGAATCGTTCCGACAGTCAAATGTAGACAATATGAAGCGTAAACACGACCAAGATTTTAAATAGCTTTTCGGAATGCTTTTGGTATTTACTTCCCATTCATATGAAAACATCCGAAATAAAAATATAATATTTCCCATAACTCCGCTAAATGGCAGCGCCCTTAGATACATCCGGTGGAAAAATCAACAAAAATGAATCCTGAAAGAAAGAAAAGAAGTCGAGTTCAGGGAGGCTGGGCTGCTCCAACGAATGTGAGATCAGACAGAAACAAACCTAAAGCAGGCGTAAGCCCGGCATGGACGGGTAAAACAGTCGATCAGCCTACGGAAAAGAAATTTGTTTTTGAAGAACCTGATGAAGTAGGTTAACGTTGACGTTTTTTGTAAACAACACCCCATTCAATTAATCACAAACCACAAACCCTCCTGTATTTCTGCCTCTCTTGCATTTATTTCTCCTCTGGGAACCAATTATGACCCTATCTAATAAGTACTTGTTTGGTAGAGCAAGGGACACAATATGAGGGTTATATAACGGGATACATTTGAGGCAAAATTTAAAGGTATTCATAGGGAAACCTACATGTACATGTACACATCTCTGGCTGATTTTTATATCAAATATGCCTCAAATGTACCCAAAAAGTACCCCCTTAGCTCCATCGATGGAACAGTTAACTGGGAAGCTGGAGGTCGCGGGTTTGATCCCTGCTACACTACTCTCTTTCCTGTTTCAAATGGTGTCAGTTACCCTCCCTCTGATGACGGGGAGTACATTTGTAATTAGAACCTGGCCATGGGTTGGTTTGGTATTTGAGGGTTAACACATTTAAACGGTCCTCCTTAAAAGCATCTTCAACCGACAACAAGCGTCTTTAAGTGACAACAACCTTCGCCAGACAAAATCATTAAAAATATTGAATAAAGTAATCTACATCAGAAGATATGTTGTTTATATGACTAATACACCTCTATACCAAATTCCAATTTGATATTTGAAAAATCGACCGACTTACGATTAGTTGAATTCTTACCATCTGCAGTGTGGCACATATGTGTGAATTCATATAGAACTCATAGGACCAGTTTATAGCTAAATCCAAAAGCTATTCAATCATATAATTGACATTATGTTAAATATTTGTCACTTTCAAATGATTTCTGCATTGTTTTTAAAGGAGCATAAAGAGAAACCTGCAGAAATAGTTATCACGTGAGTAAAACCATAAGTCATTGCAAGTATAACAAGTAAATAACGAATATTTTGTCCAATTAGTGCTGCCAGCTTTTCATTCGGATGTTTTATTTTACGATGTCAATTAGTCACAGTATGCACTCCTATTGAAAAAATCAAATTTATTGTAGTAGCAAGAATGTTTTATCAAAATAAACACTTATAATTAGAATGCAACTTGGCAAGATGTGTTTTCAATTAAAAGTTGAGGTTAAAACAATGTTTTCTTGCTTTAATCACAAGGTAATGCAAAATAAATTACATGTTTGATGTTAGTTATAAGTGATCTGTTTGTTCCAAGTTCATTTTGTAAATGCATATTATACATATTACGGTAAAACCTGTCTTATCTGCCACCTGATTAATCTGACATGTCTTATCCAACAATTATGGAGTTTCATTCTGCCAAATAAGTCCTGTGTTCTGATATCCTTATCTGAACAATATGTTGTATCCCATATGTGTTAGATTAGACAGGTTAACCAGACCAATATGTTGTGTCCCACAGGTTGTCAGCAGATTATAATTAGACAGGTAAATCTGAACAATATGTTGTATCCCATATGTGTCAGATAAGACAGGTTAATTTGACAAGTATGTTGTATTCAACAGGATATCAGATTAGACAAGTTAACCAGACCAATATGTTATGTCCCACAGGTGTCAGATTAGACAGGTAAATCAGAATAATATGTTGTATCCCATAGGTGTCAGATTAGACAGGTTAATTTGACCAATATGTTTTGTCCTATATTGTACCTGTTACAGATTAGACAGGTTTAAAACTGTTCAGTAATAAGGAATATTTTTCTTTCCAGAAAAACAGGTGTCTATGACATCAGTACAGAGCCTTCGGGAGTTTCAAGGTAAATACCTATGTATTTTTTTTTTGCATCAAAACTTATAAATGCTGTTGACAATTAAAGGTCAAGGTCATTTGTCAGAAGTTAAAAATATTGTGTTTGACTGTAAACTACATCAAAATTTTATTCAAATATTTTTTTTTACATTTTCTATTGGTGTAACAAAATTTAGCAGAGTGAAGTTACATCCCTATGTCTGAAAAAAAGTATGTTCCCTCTGTACTCATCTTTGACAAAGTGAAAATTTTAAAGAGAATAGCATTATCAATTAATTTTCTAAAATGCTGTATATAGCCATGGTTATATACAGTAGCTTTAACAAAAATTTAAAAACTAATATCATAATTTGTTTGTGTAGGTACCCTTACTTGGGACGTAGATAGTTACCAGAAAATTTGTTCTTAATGCTTATTATTATGCAACCTGTTTGAAACTCATTTAGAATGTTTCTCTCAAAAATGTCCATTATTATTAAATAATTTTATTATTTGTCAATGGAGGAGGTGTGTTGATGAAGACTTGTCACATTTAAAACTCCTTACCAAGTTTCAATGTTTTTTTCATAGGTTGAGGTATTTCCCGGAGTTTATTGGGTCACAAGAAGCCAATGAGTTGTACGACCGCCTATTCCACGATTTACCATGGCGACAGAGATCTGATACGAAGGATGGTGTCTCCTACTTGCAGCCGAGGCTGACAACATGGTATGGAGATCTATCATACTCGTACTCTGGAGTCGTACACGAGGCCAGTTCAGAGGTAAACAATATTATACCTGTGATACAGCCGTCCTTGGTCACACCTGCAGGTTGCAAAATATACCTGCTGTTACTCTATGCATGGTTGGTAAAATGCAAAGTTCTACATGTAGAGTGATTTTTTTTGCTAAATTTTGATACAGCAAAAAAAAACAACACCCAAACTAAATCTATTGCACCCATTGCAACATTTGGGAAATATCTGTTCTTTCTTCTTGACTATTTCTTGTTCCCTAATGCCTAACGTGGCAATACCTCACTTTCGGCCTTGGTGTTGAGTGTTCATCCAAGCAAGTAAGGCTACTGGTTCTGTCCCTTGGCTGATATAAACTTCAAGTCCTTAAAATTGGTACTTATTGGCCCTTGCTTGATATTCAGCTTTAAATGGTTGGGTACAGACTTCTTCACCTGCTGCCAGTATAATGTGACGGGATGTATGTAGTGTCCTGTTTCCGTGTCCAAGTTATGACATTTGGGTGAGGTGGTACTAGACATTAAAGTAGCCCTTGAGTGTCCCCGTCATTTGTCGACCTTCTTGATAGTATCTTATCTACTGTAAAGTGCTTTTATTTTTACGGGGGATTATAATTTGCTATACATGTATTTGCAATTTTCTTTCAAAGCTTGAAATCACAACCCCAGCAAATATTTTAATTATAGGTCTGCCATTAGTTACTATCAGTCTCATGAATGTACGTATACATGTACCAAGGCGCTCATACTTACTATCGTGTATATACACACAAATGACAAATGTGAATGACCAGATGGACTATATACAGTGTACACGCTGACGCACTGAACTAGCTGAAGAAACTTGACTATGCATGGCAGATTTGACAAAATCACGGACCCAACATGCATGAACCGTGACTTTTTACCTGTGCTCGACGGCACCTGATATATACTGGTACACAGGTAGATGTTCACAGGAACCGATGGAACGCAAATTTACTCTGTTTTGGAATCGGTGTAGCGCAAATTTAAGACCCCAAGAATAAGTTCCAGGTATGAAAATGCGAAAATTTTACACCACAAAATTAAAGCATTTTTCAGTAATTGGTCGATGAAGTTAAAAACTTAAATGATAGAGCACACATGTACACATGGGTATTAGGTATAGTATGCCTGTGGCTTACAGTTCTGGCAATTGAGTGGGTTTTTTTTCAAATCCGAACACCTTCCTTTTAAACTGATCTGTTAGCAATCTGTGTTTTCCTAATGTTGTATTAGTCTCTGTTTATGAAACATTGAAATATGTTTAAGCTTTAGAATTAATAATTCTTTGGAAACCACTATACTAGTTATTCAACCCTGAAGTGTTTGGACATTCTGTCAAATCCAACCTCTGAATATACTGACATCCTCTTATCTGACCATTGGGCTTTCTGACATCATGTAATGTTCTGATTACAGCTGTAATCCCATTTCTTTTTAGATCTGCTGAGTGAAACCTGTGTGTTCTGACACCCTGTCATATATAAGCAATTTTTTCAGACAAGTTTCCGTGTATATTATTTTTCAAAGAAATGTTTCTCAGAATTTTTTATTTTTGGGCATGTTCTTATGTATGATTACTTTCAAGATTCATTGAAGGTTTCTGCACTCCTAACTTAAACAAAAGTTATACCTATAGCAGTTTACCTTTGGCTATATATGTATAAAATCAAAAGTAAAAATACAACTTTTTAAATTTAAAGAAAATTGTCATGCAGGCCAAATGGGCTTCTTTAATTTCTTGTTTACACAAGTTTTTGTTTTTCAGTGGGACCCCACTTTGCATATGCTGAGGGAACGACTGGAATCAGTGTTAGGTCTCCAATTTAACTCTGTGTTGACCAATCTGTACCGAGATGGACACGAACATGTTGCTTGGCACTGCGATGACGAGCGCTCACTTGGGCCCCAGCCTACCATAGCTTCACTCTCATTTGGAGACACTCGCAACTTTGAGTTACGGAAAAAGCCTGTAAGTCTATATATATTTCTTTAGTAGTTTTTGAAGCGTTTTCTGGGTTCAACACTAACACTAGTCCTCTAGTCTGTGACTAGTAAATTTTAGCAAAGACTGGCTCTATATGGTGGATCACCTAACCTAACTGGTTCTTTAATTGGACTTGTTAAAAATTATGGTATCACAATATAATTTGATAGATCACAAAATAAGAATATTCCTTTTGGAAAAGTGCTTAAAATTCAGATATATTGAATGATGATTTTCAAAATTTTCCTAAAACTTCACCAAGTCTTTATAGCAGTAGTTATTTGATGTCCCTACAGTCAATTACTTTTTATGTTTCTTGCTTGAGATGTTCCCGTAAGGAAATCTTCGACTAGTTACATTGACGTAGGACTAGTAAATAATCTATTCAACTAGTCCTGTGGACTACCAAGCAAAAAAAGTTAGTGTCTATCCCAGTTTTTAGGTTCAATAATATTGTTGACCGATATTTGAGCTTACTCAGATTATAACTTTCTTCTTTTCATTCTATAATTTAGTACAGTTTATATTTATTACCATACTAACACTTGAAAAATCTTATCTTTAATAATGTTGTGAAAACAGAATTTAGGTTTTAAAGGTTTTAAGTGAAATACTCTTGAACTACTCAAGATCTTGAATTGATATCTTTTATCTTTAGAAAATGTGAATTTTCTTGGATATATTTGCCAGTAAATATTTGTCAAATATTTTTTTTTATTATATAACAACAATATTGTAACAGGAAACAGGGGATGATTACTCTCACAGCGAGCATGTACGGATTCCCCTCACTCATGGTTCACTGCTCATCATGGAAGGCTCTGTCCAGGACGACTGGCAGGTAAGATGGAACCTGTATAGAACCGTCCAATGTAGGAAAAGACAGCCCAGTTAGTAAGACTGCTCAATTAAAACCTGTGTAGAATGAACAATGAAGAGGAAAACAGTCTCATTAGTAAGATTGATCATTAAAACCTGTGTAGAATGACATGTGAAGGAAAAGACTACCTCATTTGGATGACTGCTCATTAAAACCTGTTTATAGCGACCCCTGTATGGGAAGACTTCCTCATGAGTAAGATTGCTCATTAACACCTGTCTACAGTGACCCCTGTATGAGAAACATGCCTCATCAGTAGGACTGCTTAGTAAAACCTGTCTAGAGTGACCTCTGTGTAGGAAGACTTCCTGCTCAGAATAACCTTTAAGTTAAAACCTTCTCTGTAGGAAAAAAACAAGGTCATTTGAAATACTGCTCATTAAAATATGTCTAGAGCAACTCCTGTAGGGGAAAATAGCCTTATAAATAGGACCATTCAATAAAACCTGTTTAATGTGACCATTATGACTGCCTCCTTAGTAGATCAACTCATGTACATGTGCAAAAATGATGAGCATACAATTACTGATTATTGATTTGCATTATTCAAGTTTTTTTAATACTTGAAGAGAAAGACATGAGTGAACGATGCATACAGAATTGTTGATGTATGAAGAGAAACGATTTGTGAAGAATTGACTGAGCATGTGTATTGGCCTCTTTGTCTTTATCATTTCAGCTGAGCATAAACTTTATTTTGTCTACCATGGAAATAACAGTTGAGCAAAACAGGCCCCTTTGGCCACTTGTAATTCATCTGGTGATGCTTTGAGTTTATAAATATCTAATAAACCTTTTGTGTCTATTTCAGCATCGGATACCAAGGGAATACCACGACAGGGACCCAAGAATCAACCTGACATATCGCGTGATTCTACCGGAGTGAAAATGCACGCGTTTCATTGAAGTTTCTGTGATGGTATAGGTTTATAAACAGTGAAAACCCATTATGTTGATTTATTCAGATTATGATAATCCCAAAAATTTGTTTTCCAGACATGTATTTGGGAACTGAATTATTATTTCATTAATCTGAAAAATGAGATATTCCAGATTTTTTATTTCGAAATGTAACATTTGAACTAACATTACAATCTACTCTATGCTGTATACAGCGAGCTTTTTGTCCAGTCAAATATCCCCCCTCCATGACTGGTAAACTTCCTTTTTACCTAGTGTTAATTTGCCCGTGTGGTTAAGGCGTTGGACCATCTACAATCACTAGCTTTCCACCACTGGGTTGCGGGTTCAAAGCCTACATAGTAATCGCCAGGTACTGGCCGCTGGTCGGTGGTTTTTCTCCGGGTATTCCGGCTCTCCTCCACCACCAAAACCTGGCACATCCTTGTGCCAGGACATAAAACACAAACAACCCTAACCCCTTCACATTCTATATATGGCATGTCATGTATTGATATTTGCTGTCATAATTAATTTACCTTCAATACGAAGACGAAAAAGATGATAGTCAAAATCATGGTCGGCAATAGAGTGAATAAATAACAAGAAACGTCCTGGTGGCAGATTTTAATCATTTTTACCCTTACAACTCTGGCAAAAGGCAAAAATCCAAATATGTCTCTACCTTTTGTTAACCATTGAAGGTGGAAAATAGTGCAATTACTATTGTTTCTGTTTTGTTATAAGTCGAAATTTAGGCATTAATACTTTAACCCTTTCACCCCTATGTAACTATATAGTAGACTCTGCCATTCATTGATATGGATGAGTCCATTAGGGTCTACAGCAGTGAAAAGGTTGATATGAAAAAGATTGTATCTTTTTATTTGTGTTGCTCAATAATGATGTTTTGTTTTCTATGCAGTTATTCTTTATTTATTTCTATTTGTAAATTTTGTCAAAAGTCTTTTTTCTTTAAAAAACACTGGTGACCGTCGTAAAAAAAAAATCCTACGATACCTTTGATTTTATTTTATTTCTCATACAAACTCTAAATTTAGCCCAAGCAGTAGATACTTTTACGAATGGCTACTGCAGAACATACAATATAACACCTACTGTACCAGTTATTACAAGACCCTATCAGGAAGTCCAGCATAAGTTTCTTGATGCAGGGAATTCAAAACTGGTACCTACACGAAAAACCAGGGTTCCATATAAAATACTTGCTCTTAGACACATAGACAGTGGGATCACTTTAACATTGATTTTACAGTGAAAAACTTTGGACTTGGGCCACTTTCGTTTATCGTGGTCAAAACAGTTTGACAGGTCTGACTAAAGTTGTCCCATTATAAAATAAATTCAAAATAAATCACATTCAGGCGAGCCAAGACAAAAGAACTTCAAGGCCTACCTTACTCCAATAACATAAGAGGCCACTTGTTGGCTGTTTTTTATTGAACATGATTGTGTTGACTTGGTGGTGGTCTAAAGTATCTCACCATGTTAAACCTCTAACACTGTTGGAGTGGGCCAGTATTAGCTCAAAACCAATGTATCTGGCCCCTGTGTTCTTAACGTTCATGAATAGTCAACACCTCAAGAAACATGAAACTCCATGGATATCCTCCATTGCAGTCACTAGTATCCATTTACCAGTCAATATATAGCTATAGTTATGAAAGTATTCTTTATCTTGTGAGTTTTATCTTTGGTTTTTATAGGCCCGTCAAATTTGACGGGAGTATTATGGTATGGCGTTGTCCGGCCGGCCGTCCGGCCGGCCGACCAGCCGGCGTAAACTTTTCTTTGTCCGGCAATCTCATCCTACATTCACTGAAACTTGGTATACATTATAATCATGATATGAAGTTGTGTCTCCCTTAAAAGAATTTTGATTCGACAATTTTTCCA
>JAUMHH010024672.1:0-10570 GCA_032359455.1 Chlamys rubida | reverse complement strand
AATAGGGGAAACAGACAAACGAACAACTAAAATAGGGGAAACAGACAAACGAACGTCTAAAATAGGGGGAACAGACAAACGAACCTCTAACATGGGGAACAGACAAACGAACCTCTAACATAGGGGAAACAGACAAACGAACCCCTAAAATAGGGGAAACAGACAAACGAACCTCTAAAATAGGGGGAACAGACAAACGAACCTCTAAAATAGGGGGAACAGACAAACGAACCTCTAAAATAGGGGAAACAGACAAACGAACGTCTAAAATAGGGGGAACAGACAAACGAACAACTAAACCTACAACTGACGAAACAGTTGTCTACTGACGTCTACTGACGAAAAATAGGAAAATAGCTACATAAAGACGTCAAAGAGGAAAACACACAGACAGACGCCTGGCAAAAAAGACACTTTTGGGACGGTATCATATAACATGTGTGTGGTATGTCTTGTCGTTCATGAACGTCGATTGAAACCAGAAAATGCGGTGTTATCTCTGTGTTATTTGATCAAATAAGTTAAACTTCAATAAATTATATTTAAATTCGCATGATTTCGAGGATGTTTTTTTCTTCATTTAAATGATCAATAAGAGGTTCTACACAATAGTCACATAGATAGACGTAGGCAATGTTCCTCCATGCACACAATGGAAACCTGTAGAGAAAGCAATCAAGTCGACTACGGCTTTAAGCAAATGTCACTTAACTTGGAGAAGCAGTGTACAGTAAAGTGAACACACTGTCAATGCAGTGGCTTAAAGTGGGGAGAGGGTATGTATTCTTATGTGTACATGATGTAGCACTATTTTGTACACTAATGTACGATTTACCTGTCGGTTAGGTTAAAATTGTCAGGTTTGTATATCCCAATTTCTACCATCAAACAATAAATCCCAATATATTTCATCAAACATGACATTTTAATGCTTATCAAACTACAAGACATTCGGATACCCGTAATGAACCATAACAATATATTATAGGAAATAAGCATTGCAAGGTATCCTTTTTAAATCAATGTAGTATAAATTCCACAAGTAGTGACATTTATTTATCTAAGTTAAGCTAGTTTTTTAATTAAAAAGTGTAAGGGACATTTTTCTTCCACAATTTTCATGAAATTTCGAATGACTAACATGTTTTATAAACGACGATACGGGTTTCGTATCAATTTGTACGAGGTACGAGGTACAAATCTGTTTATTCAAAGCTATCCATATCATTTTACATACTTTGAAATTGATTAATAAGAAAACATTCTGAATGTGTCTTAAAATTTGCAAAATATGAGCACTACATAGCGCAAGTATATCCAAAATGGAGAAGTCAAAGGCCAGGTACATGTACCTACATTACATAGTTAGTGATTTCACCCAGAAAATGTGGCAGAACGTGTAAATAAACGATTGATTAGCATTTATGATTAATCAACAAAATCAATGTATGTATAATCTGATAGCTTATAGTTTATTATTGAAAAATCAAAATATTATTTCACTAATGAAATATGACAATTTTCTATTGAAAAAATATGAACCAACATTTTAAGGTATCCATGTCTTCAAAAAGTGAAAATTTCTATAACTTTATACTTGTTTAACATAATTATATAGTTTACGTGAAGAAGAACAGCTTTTTCCAAATAATATTATGTTTTGAAAATACATATTTTTAACATACCTAGAGTATTTCGCTGAACTAATCTGGGCTGCCATTTTAAATGCCGTTTTCCGACTGAAACCTGAGCTGAAACTACCTTAAGAGTAGTGTAAATGACGAAAACAGTTCCAGTAGGGGAATTGTAGAAAGTGCCCTCATAGGGACTCAATCCCTTATTTTTTTCTTCAGTAGTAACACGGTTATCACAGCACCAATGTCTGTCCTATCTGCTTTGGTGCAATTATATTACCTCACAATTGGAACACAGGTACATGTTGTTTGACCCAACCGCTTAGCAGGAGATGCTTATACAAAATATTTTTTTATGAGAAGGGGAATAACCCTCATAGGAGTAACCGCAATCAAATTAATGTTAAGGGAAAGGGTACCAACAAGTTGAACTGTATTATAACCTGTTATATCACAAAAGCACATGTTGAAATGCATTTTACAGATTTATTGTTTTACGAAATTGGAGTATTTGGAAAAAAACCCAAAACAAAACAAACATTAAGGACCGTTATAAAACAAACTGTGCATTTTCCCAATACTACCATTCAGGAACTATAAGTGCAAGACATCAAAAAGATTGTCCAAATCGTGGGAGGAAACGTCTACTTTAAGGCAATTGAACATTTGTTTACCTCAACAAGAAATAAAAAAAACTTGAAATAGAAGTTTAATTCCGAAATAAACCTAAAACGGAACAATTTACAATTTCGTCCTTTTTTCTAAATTATTCAATTGACTGATGCTGTCTGGTTAAAACACCTGGTTCAGATCATATATATTGTTACGTTGCATAGCAGTAACACCACTTATAGTCTACAATACTTTGTGTGGAATCGGGTGTTGAATCGACCGCATATGCAGCACTAGACCAATCAGTAACAAAATGACAACAGCCTGTATGGAAGACTACAAATCTACAAATTGTAAAAACAGTTGACGAAAATAACTCCAGGAGACATCGAGAGCTATCGACACTTATCTATCAACAACTAATTGTGTTATTTTCTAAAATGATTTCTGTATCCCCTATTGACTGCAATGTCCTGGGTTTTGCTGGTCACAGTGAAAAGAACAACTAGAAGATTGACTAAGGCTCAACATTTTATTCTCATTCCAAAAAGAATATAAATAAATATCCGAACAAGGGGAGACCATTCCGTATTTTATAGACAAAATCAACTGCAGAGAATATCGAAGAGTCAAGATGACCGCAATATTAATTAAAAATCGACGAAACAAGGAAAAATAAGAACAAGCAAAATATATATCGAGACACCTACAAATGATCAATAGTAAGACGTCATTGTTGGCCATGCTGTTAGTCCTGTTTGAAGTTATCTTTAACCGTATATTCTATCTTGGCCTTTTTTGTGTTTTTCAAAAAGTATGCCCAAAAACATTTTGTTAAACAAATATATCAATATCAAAATTATTATGAAATCTTGATTATGTCCTTTTTTCAAATTGTGAAATGAACTTTAGGTGGTCAATATAAAAATACTGCCATATGAACAAAACATGCCAGTAACTTTTAATTTCAATACATTCTCGTATTGTATCCTTACAGTAAAACATAATGATTTAATTTTATATCATGTTATGCATATATAGAAAGAATTATTTGATTAATCATAACAGAGACATGTCAAACCAACTTTAACTTAGAACCTTATTGACACTTATGGCCAGAAATGATCTACCCAAACCTTGAAGCTTGCTGACACTCGTAGCCAGGGACCCTTGACCGATGTTACAGTGTGTATGATAACATACCTTTGTTTATTTTTGTACTGTTATTTTATATATAATTGTGTTATATCATTTGTTGGCCTTTTTCCATTTATTTTGCATATTTATTTTACATATTTGATTTGCATATTTCGTTATCTGTAAGTTTATACCATCAGTATCTGAACCTTAGACAACGGATAGCTAACTGCACTGTGTCCTACACTCGTCAATGGTGTCCTTCACTCGATCCCTTCAACACCACGATATAACATTACGTAAATATACCCATTCTGTCAAGAATAATTAGCATACGACGTGGTTGTGGATGTTACTTCTGTGTAGATGGTACTGATGTGTAAGAGACGAGCTGGTTTCGCTGTTGAGGTGATTCAGTTGTACTGAGTATAAAACTAAAGACGTACACAAAGTACTTGCAGCCAGTCAGGTTCCAATTCTAAGATGTTATGATTTGATCGATTTTAATGGACAGTTGTAGAAGCATTACCAACAACAAATGATTTTTAAATTAAATTTATTTGAACCTGATTAAGTAGCAAAGATTTCACAAAAATCTAGAGAGTTCCAATAGTTTACCTAAAATGTATTTTTGTCAAATACTTGATGTTATAACATTTAAACAATATTTATCTATGTTATGACATGCGTGGTTTAAGTCAAATTGTGAAATAAGTGGTGTATTGATTAGTTATGTAAAACAACGGCACTTTTCCATATAACTGTGTATTTGTAGTTTTTAAGACATTCGCTTCCGAAATCAGCTATATTACAACTACATACTCGTTACAAGAATGTAATTAATGCAAGTGCTTGACAAGACTGTATTCGATTACCATTATCGACATTCATTAACAATCCAAAATATGTAAATATATTCATAAGTTTAAATTTCCATTGGTTATGTTGCTGTAACTAATAACAAAATACATTGTGTTTGACCTTGTTTCAAGACCGGCGCTAAAACAATAAGTATATGGAGTCTTGTGATTAATTTGTAATCCAACACAAATGACGCAGGTCTGTATTATTTATTATAAATGTGTATCAAGTAATACAGAAGCGAGATTAGTTATAATTTCGTCTTTCGAAAAATTGAAAAATGTGTAGGAAGAGTTTTCTATGTTATCAAGCCTACTTTTGTTCTGCAAGCAAGAAATGTAACGTCCTTAGACACAGCTACAATAATAATAATAATAATTCGAGGCTCTTATTTACCGCTTTATCACAACCTAGTATAATACACTACAAATGAAATAGACGACTTCATTAAATATTTCCATCAGTGAAGTGATATAAAAAGACAAACACAGTACAAATAGTGTATGTAGCCAAAGAATCACAGCTTTCTGGGCCGATTTAAACCGTGGTCGTGAGGTTATTTCTAGGTTGATCGTAAAAACCACCAAATAATAACTCTGCTAGCCTTTCAATCATTGGTGGTATTTTACTGACTGTATCTCTGTGTTTATTACCCATATTGTTTTTGAATTTTCGAAAAACACTATGCGGTATATACAAAAAAAAACATCTGATGGCATCATATCAAATACCAGATATGTCTCATATGTTTAGCGGTATGTTTTGAAGGTAACAACAAATAGCATTTTAGTAGAAACCGATAACACTTTATTGTATTTGCTTTGATCATACAAGCTGCTGTTTCTGAAGATTCTTGATTTCGAAACAGGTTACGGATATTCAACAGTATGGATGATTTATATTACTAAAAATTGGAAAATTATTCAGGTACGCCAGAAGTGGTTATCACTTTAACCAGAATTTGGACAGACATTGTGTTGACATTGGTTCAAGTATTTTTATCACTTAAAAGTACATACATTGACCTCTGGTATTGTACAAAAATCAAACATGTTTCGAGTACCATTTCTATACCAGTGTATTGTAATAAAATATTCAATAAGTCGACACATACTAATTATAAATAAAGAATTATACAACTGTTTAAGATGTTTATGAAATCTTATTACTTTATTTAATATCTTAAGATATGTACATTTTCAAAAGAAACAAACAAGAACAATGATAAATCGTCATGAGGTAAGTTAATTATCTAACAGAAATATTTTATACACTTTTCTATTCCATACACATATACTATAATTAATAAGTAATGTAATTCTTCGCTCCACGCACCAGATTTTGGATGAACCTTTTTTTGTTGACAGACCTGTTTGCTTACATAAACGGACATGCTTTGTTTTATAATGGTGGTGGAATATTGTGTTTGTTGGGTTGTGTGAATTAATGTATTCTTACTAATATCGAAATATTATGTTAGATGAAGGATATTATAATGCTATTTTTTATGTCTTCTTCGATGATTGGTATCGTAATGTCTTGTTATATGTATTTTTTAATGATTTTGTTTATTATCTACATACTACTTTATACCACCTACCGGTAGCATGATCAATTCATTAGCATGGGTTGTCAGTATGAGAATACCCCAGAGTGTTTACTCAAAAATAACGTCTGCATCGCGCCAGGTGACGTCTTAAACAGGAGGTTATATCAACACAAAACTGATCCGCGTAAGAATATAGTCCGTCATAAACCAATCAATATAAAGTTACGAAAAAAATATTGTGAGGATAATATAAAGAAAAGCAAATGAAGATAGGATTGTTTTAAAAATATTTTTTTCTTCATACTTTTAAGGTTCATTGTAGTCCACCGCGCAAATCTTCTACTTGGCATGATTTTTAGTTGACGTTTTTAATGGAGAAATATATAAGGTGGTAGTATATAGATGATAAATAGTTCATCATACAGTATTTCAGTGTTTGTCGTTCGAACAATTTCCTCATCGCTCGCAAGTAGATATGGTGGCCTCTCGATTTTATCTACATGCTCGCAATGAGAAAATTATTTTCACGACAAACCTTGAAAATACAGTGTGATGATCTATAAATATTTTCACTTCATGTGTGGTTTAATGATTGGTATAGAAATGCCTTTTATGGAATGTATGGCTTGAAGACAGGTATTGAAATGCCATGTTTGATGACTGTTGTTGAAATGTCATATTTAATGATAAGCATTGAAATTGTCATGTTGAATATGATATATTTGAATGTCTTGTTTGATGATGGGTATTGGGATATGTTGTAAAATGGGATGTTTTGTTGGATGTGTTGATTGATGGTGGGTGTTAAAGTGCCTTGTTTGATGATGGGCATAGGAATATGTTGTTAAATGTTTTGGGATGTTTTGTTGGATGTATGGATTGATGGTGGGTGTTAAAGTGTCTTGTATGATGATGGGATCAGGACTATCTTGTTAGATGTCATGTTTCATGACGGATGTTGAAAGGTCTTACTGAATGTCTTTTTTGATGAAGGGAATTGGAACCCTTTCTTATATAATATTCAAAGAGTCGTTATTATTTTCTTCAGAGGAAATATCATTGTCCTCTGCACTATTGCTTCCATATTCTTGCCTGCTCGTCTGTGAAACAGGGGCTTCTTTTCGTGATTTGTGTCCTGAAAAAAAGAAATTTGCTTTAGGACAAGAGTACCACCAAATAAAGAATGCCATTTTTTCACTAATTTGAATAAATTTGTTTTAAAATCATTTCCATCCAAGGTATTTTTCATGTGACACAAATGACATGTTGTGGTGGTTTCTACAGAATAATAAATAATATGTATAAATAAAAAAGTATACATTATATATACAAATTAATAATTGTTACATCGGTGGAATATTCGGGCCTGTACCATTGGTGTTATCGAAGAATTTCAAATGCACATAATAATGATGAGACATGAATACCTTGACCTTAGCTTAAACTAATTAGAAACTTGTAAATGTAAGTTATTCTCAAGGAAAATATCTACCATGGAAATAATAGATGATAACTTTACATATTTGTTCTGAAGACAGAAGACATGGATACATACTATGTAGCATAATTTGGGCAACATTAGATATTTGATTAAAGAGTTAATACCTTTCCTAGAAGATTTTTGTTGGTTCAAAATTGCAAAATCTCCACCTAATGGCTGTTTGATAACTTCAGCATTTGAATGTAGGGAAGAATCGGTTCCCGACGTCTCATACACTCTAGAAGTATCGGTCCTTCTATTCTTGACAAAAGGTATCACATGATTCGGGAAACCCTTAAATTCATTGGGCAAAAATCCCGTCTTTTTATGAGATGCAAGTTGGTTTTCTTGTATATGACGTTTTGGAGGTGAGAAACTGTGTCGGTTAGAGAGTACTGGACCCTCGTTGACATTGCTAGTAAGATGCCCAGCCTTGTTGTCATTATACACTATGTCACGGTCCGCTGTTGTCGCTATCTGATCCCCAAGGAGAGAATAAATAGTTTGTAAAAGCCGGGTTTCAGACAAGACGGTCTTGTCTGAGTTGAACGTTTCCTCTGGCGATAAGACAATCACCAGATGATTTGTCTCCACTTTGTCGACTTTACTTGGTACGTTGTAATTTGTTCGCACTTTGTCGACTGTACTTGGTACAAGGTGATTTTTCCTTACTTTGTTGACTGTTCTTGATACGTGGTTATTTGTACTTACGTTGTTGACTTTAGTTGATAAGACGTGATTTGTTCGTTCTTTGTCGATTGTAATTGGTACAAGGTGATTTGTCCTCACTTTGTCTTCTGTACTTGGTACGTGGTTATTTTTCCTTACTTTGTTGGCTGTACTTGATACGTGGTTATTTGACCTTACTTTGTCGACTTTACTTGATACGACGTGATTTGTTCGCACTTTGTCGTCTCTACTCGTTTGAATGTGTGGCCCACCAACACTGATCCTATTATAGGGAATTTCAACAGATTCGTCTTGAGTGGTTGGTGCTGTAGTTTTCACAGTGGTTGATGCTGTTAAAGTTTTGTTGGTTGACGTTGTTTCATAAGTTTTCGTTTTTGACGAAGTGATGGTTGTAAGTGGATAGATTTTGGTAGTTTGTGTTGTTGCTGAAGTTGGCGTGGTGATTGTTTGCGCGTTGGATATTATAGACGGTTCGAGTTTTGTAGCGGATGAAGTTGTTGAAGTGGGCCTTGTAGTTGTTGGCGTGGCATTTGTGTGCATGAAGGTTCTTATAGGCGGTTTGAATGTTGTAGTGATGGTTTTCGTACGCGGCATAATAAGTATCGCCGACAACATGGTGTTTATGATGGTGGACATCGATGTGGTAGTGGACTCATTTGTAGTAGTAGTAGTAGGTGTGGTTATAGAAGTAGGTGTGGTCCTAGTTGTGAGTTTGGTTGTGGATATTGATTTGAATGCCATGGTTGTTGGTTGTCGTCTGTCTAAATAGCTCTTACTCTTATTCCTGAATGATCCGTCTTGTTGCTTGGTCGTTGTATACAAAATGGCTTTGGTTCTTAGCTGTTCTGCTCCTAGTGTAGCTTGTTTTCCTGACTTTCTATAATTGTTTTCTTTAGCAACATTTTCATGGTGTTTCTCTGTCTCTGAAACAGGCTGTTTCCTTGCTGTATTGTCTTTTGTTTGTTTGCTTACCAATGCTTCGCGTTTGGTAAGAACAACTGTCTTATTGTTAACACCGGTTTCTCGTCTGTTTACTTATGCGGCCTGCACGATTTCTCTATTTCTCTGGTTGTTTACTTCTGTGATTGTCATAGATTCATGTTCAGTGACATTCTGATTTGAGTCGTTTATAACAGTGTGATGCATTTCACCTAACGCTACGTGTGTATTAACCACTTTGTTGTTGTTGTTGTTTTTTCTTGCTTGTAGTTCATTATCTCCTCGATTGGTGTTACGTCGGATGCTGGCTGTATCGACCTCCTTTCCTGGTATCCAGATAACATTATCAGTGGCGTTTTTCAATGTTGTATCATTACCTCTTCCACCTGGTAAAGACACATCCTTCTCGTATGCATGTTTCCTCATAAAAGAGGCAGGCCCTTTCCCAACTTGATCGTTTGTAGGAAAACTACTTATTTGATGCGGTATGTCTCCCTTATTCAAAACTCTCTGTACATTTTGATCCAACATTTTTTCCAAATCAGAAAACGATTTAAGAGCGTTGTTCCATTTCAGTTCAAGATGTTTCGCTGGTTTTCCGTCTTGCTTAGCTTGGCCCGTGGGGACATTCATATTTGGAAATGGCATCTCCTAGAGAAAAAATAACAGTTTTATTTAATCACTTGCTAGAAGTCTATAAACAATAATATTTTACGTTAAAGTTCATTTCGACTATCCAGCGAAAGAGAAAACACATAAGTTCTCAAGGATTCGTTGTTAATGCGAAAGTGACATAGAAAACAAGCGGACAAAAAACAAAAGAAAATTCAAGTGATCCAAAGATATCTCCCTCCTGTGGCTTTTGACAAAGTACATTGGCAACAAACGATCTTCATGAAAGATACAGTGACACTGTCGTTGATTATGAAATTTCCTGAAATGTATAATTGAGTGCTACAATGCTCAGAAAATAACGCTGAAACTATGATGCAGTTAATTAGCGACTAAAGACTGTAAATAGCGATAAACGTAACAATGCCAACGAGGTAAAGGATGCAAAAATATTCCAAAATTTGCATTAACTCTAAATAAGAAAACATATGTGGCATCTCTATCTAGCATACGTATAATTACACAGTTTTCTACCGCACTCGTTCCACGTATCACTGTTTATGTATACTCTGACTGGGTGCAGTCACAAGTCTATAAGTCAGCACTTATTGTTTTTATCTGTGAAATCAGTTCTCTGTGTTTCCGCCAAACGTTAGGATTTCCTTTACCAATTCCCCGTCAATGTTATTTTACTCTCTCCAGTTAGGGTAGGTGTTTGTAAATATAGCGACCAAAACATGACTAGATAGTACCAATATGACATATATGTCTATACTGCAGTGCAGTGTGAGGAGATAGACATTATAGAAAACACGTGCAGGTGACGAAACGATAGACAGCACATGCATAGATAATAATGTAAGACATTGTTCTGTATCTGACACGGCAAACACTATTGAACTCGTACGTTTTCTTTGACGTCATTTTCAAAGATAAATGTATGGTGATATAAATGAGGATATTAACTATCTTCATTAAGAAAACTGCTGGGGACCTTTGTACACAATCGTGCTCTAAATCTGACGTTAAATAACCTAACTTCAGGACTGATTTACA
>JAUMHH010024671.1:0-24800 GCA_032359455.1 Chlamys rubida | reverse complement strand
TGGTAATTAAAGTCCCATCAACGACACAGCTTTCAAAGAGGCTATATAGTGACAATGCCATGCAAATGTAAATATATAACCTATGAATCGCATCTTATTGCTTAATTAAAGTCCAACAATGTCATATAACCGTTAATATTTTAACCTTGGTTTTTAAAAGGTTTGTCTGATTAGTAATAGAATACAAAACGGTCTTACGGTGGAATGTTTTAAAACATACATTCTTATTTTTTTAGGGATATGCTAAGATAAGAGTGAGTCATTTTAGCAACGTTAAGAACTATGTGAAATTTTCCTATTTAAACCATATCAATTCGGATGGAAAGACATGAATTAATATATCAAATCATATGTATAGTCATCAATCTTTCATTCTCACCCTGACATTAAAACTTGTCTATACCAGAGCTGTTGATAATGCATACAGGCTTTATGCAGTTCAACGTTTTCTTAAGCAATAAAATACATAAGAATGCAATGTATCGCATAACGGAACATTCAGCAGTTTTACCCATTTTTTTACTTGAGTAAAATAACAATAAAAATGACACAAATTGAACAGAATAGTATTACTCACCAGAAAAACGGATTAATCAGGATATGCATCTCAATTACTTCCTTGCCTTTAAAAATAGTTTTGTTCCTAAATCCAGATTATGCATTGTAAATGAGATATGTCAAGGCTTTTAAAACTAAATAGACCTCAAGAACGTGGTTCATAAACGATGGAATCCAGGTACATATATCTTTATTTATAAGGCTATTGCTGTGTCATATTAATCGGATTACATTCATTCTGTTATATCCGAAATACATTTGCAATGTCATCAATCAAGATTCAGTCAAACTGATTTTACTGTCCATCATGTGTTTGATCCGTAATAAATTTTATTATTTTAGATCTGGATTTATGCATTTGTCATGTTTTATTATTGATGTATATAATGCTAGTTAACAAAAGGTTCCTGTAGTTTTGCAATGATCATTGGTTGGTTTCTGTTTCCTTTTAAATAAAATTTCTCAATAAATGCAATAAATATTTATTTTTTTGAAATTGTGAACATTTCTGAGCGAATCCGTTAAGATATGCAATATTTTTTTCTAAATTTAATTTCCGTGTAATTGGTATTTGAATGCAGTTATTTGTTCAATATTTACTACTTCCTTTAACAAGTTTGTATTCCAAGAGTTCTCATCTACCGTTTTGGAAGATGCTTAAACAAGTCCAGCCGTCCTCATGTCCCCGTGTAGTTATTACAGTAGCTTATTTCCTGATCGCACAATGGGAACATTTAAATGTTGATAATTTGTAACATGACTTTATTGAATAGACCAACTGCATAAGCTATCAAAACTGTGACGAGTATAATGGTCTATGAAAATATTGAAGAAAAAAAATCGGAAAATTCTCTAAAACAAAAACTATATATATATATGCAATTGATAATAAAAAAAACATTCAAGTACATGGAAAATAATAGATTAGTTGGGCAGGCAATTTTGTTGTCCAAAGTACAACACGGGCAACAAATCTGAAATTATTTCCGGATTAATGCATTTCATACAATTGCTCAAAGATATCTGATATTGTAACCAGATACCATGAGGTTTGGATGGGAAAAGATTTACAAAAAACATTGACCTGACACAAAACATAAAAAAAATCCCTGAAACACGTGATGTCTTTGTGTACAGCGTATGTTCCTTATACAATGACGGAAAATTACTCATGAGCTGAAAATGATGAAAAATATAGTGAACACGGGGAATATTTGCTAACTCGATTAATAAAGCGCTTCACTGATAAAATTAATATTCATAATTCGTCCTTATACAAGTTTTGTATATTGTAAGTTATGCTGTTTAAAAATAATTCAAAATTGAGATAAAATTGAACACGTTATACAGGGCAGAAAGGGCGAGCGCTATACTACGACAGACATTTAGCCATAAACAGTTGTAGTTTACACGGATTGTGCTGACATGGAATATACGCTAAATAGCGTAATCCATAAACGTCTGAGAATCTCACGATTTGATACCAAATGTCAGAAAACTTCTGATTTGCAATTACTGTAGAATATTTGATAGATGTTTATGTGTCTGACTGCATGTTGCTCGTTTTCTTAAATAACGGTAAAGGAAAGTACCATGAAAGTAGCATAATAGCGGATTGAAGCAGGATTTCGATTAGCCCGCAACCCTTTTCATTATATGTCAAGCTATGTCAGTGTCAGGGCATTGTCCTCTGATATAAAAAAAATATAATATAAATAAGGCCACTCGCGTGTGTTTACAATGACACATATTCCCAGTCAAATATTAGGTTAATTATATAATTCACAGCATATTACAAATATATACATACACGGCTGTGTCAGGAAACATTTATCCTTGGATATTTTTTTCTTCGAGGATTGTCATGTATATCTATTATCTTGCTAATAACGTTCCGGGTGTAGTCACGATGAAGGCGCTGTGCATCAGTATGATACATGTATACAGATGTTATTTTATTATTGTTTAGATCTTGCAAGGATAAAATAAACAGTTAGTGCATTACTTATGTTACATCAACGATCGCTCTAGTATTCAAATAACATATTCAGATTTTAAGTAAATTCATTATTTTTTTTTATTTCCTAATTTTGGTTTCTCTTCCATGTCCAGCTGCTGTGTTATAAGTGTATGTACGATATACAATTGACTGATACATATATATTATCATGATACTCGTTTTCCCACTTTGTTAATGTATATATAGAGATAGAAATCGTCAAAAAACGAAGAAACAGATTTAAAACGGTGTCTAGATGCCTTCGTTGCTTACAAAGTCATATCAGGAAATATGATTGTAACAATCTAAAGTGTTGGCACATGATTTGGTTATTTAGCAAGATGAGTTTTGCTAGTCAACTCCAAATAACACTTCTTGCCAGAGCACCTTTGCTCAAGTGACTAATATCGTCGGAGTGTTTGACTTTAAGTAACGTTTCAATACTACGAACTGAAGACAGTTATAGTTATAGGTCATTTTCCTTTAAATAATAGATACTGTATTCTAGATTATAAATGTACAGATCAAATGGTGTATTTCTGTATATTTCGCCTCGGTCAACAATGATTTCCGAGGGGTGAACATATGCAATATCGCCCTCTCATGAATGTGATTTTTATTTTATTTTACCGAGTGTCATGTTTAGGTGTTTCACCATCTTTACAGGTCCTTTGTGTCGATTTGACATAAACCAAGACTTCATCTCAACAGTAGTCGACAAACGTTTTAGTGACTAGAAAAGTTTTCACTAGGACGAACCGTGTGCGCATAAATTTGGCGCATGTGACAATTTTTGGAATGTCACCCTTGCACTGTGACGTGCACGCATACGTTTGGCGCATGTGACATTTTTTAGAATGTCACCCTGTCCTCTTTATCTTTGTAAAACGAGCAAGTAAAATGACAGTCGTGTTAAAACGTATGAAGGTCGTATGAGTTTTTTCCCACGCTCCCCAACACGACTGAACGCGACTGAACACGATCCTCATACGATTGAACACGAATGTTCACATCTTTCTCAACCAATCAGATTACGAGATTTTAAAGAAGGTATAATAATATATAATATCATATGTAAGCTTATTTAAATACCGTTCATGTAACCCTAAAAGGCCGTGTGTTGTAAAGCGTCTTAAGAGTAATTTTACAAATTATTTAGGGCGCTATATAAATGTTGTATATCATTCTCAATATTATTATATTTGGATGAAAAAAGAAAATGAAAACGGATTTAGGGACAAATACTGTCGTAGCATACATGGAGTAGTTGCCTTTATCTACTCTTATGCATGGAAATAAGGAAAACGTTCACAAGATATATGTACGTCTTCTTCCACCTTGATTTTATGTCAAGGAAAAGTTCTTTGATAAAAAAAAATAATATAAATGATGTCCCTCGCGTGTGGTCACAATGACACATATCTCCAGGCATATATATTTCACAGCTTATTAGATATATATACATACACGACCGTGTCAGGAAACATTTATCTTTGGATTTTTTTTCTTGGCGGATTGTCAAACAGATTAAGGTTACTCATTTTTACGTCCAGGGTGTAACCGCAACGAAGGCGTTGCTAATCCCTAATGGTGGTTGGATTTGAATCATATCTGGCTATAAAGATATCGTGTTCATTTTCTAGGAATGTGTGAAACAATTTTGATATTGTCATATCTGTCTTAATTTCCGTACAAGAGGGATGCGTGGTAACGTTACGACATTTACATTATAAATAGTACGTACTGTTGCTAAAATTCATTCTTTCTCTTACAATATAAACTTTTCGGGAAAGGTACAACTACATAAATACCGTGCATTCATTATATGTGAATATCAAAGAAGCTATTCTAATATCGCATAGTTAACACTAACGTCCCATACGCTGTTGTGCAACCTTCACAAAGGCCTAGACAAAGGTATTTAGTAAGGTGTAACACCATGATTTATTACGGTGATTTATTTATTTTTGATGGACAGTTACAGTACAGTGTACTTTAGGACCAACTGTAACCAATAATTTGCAAGTCATTGATGTTGATATTTTATAAAAAGAAAAATGCGAAAAATGTAATCCATCACATATAAAATAAACACTTTAAAAAGAAATTGACGACTTGAATATCATTCTGCTGGCGACTTCTTCCACGTCACTCGTTTTTGTCTGTTTTAGATTGATTACTTTATACAGTAGCACGATGCGCGAATTCAAACGTATGATTAATGCGTTTTCCCTTATATGTTTAGTCTAACGAACTGTGTCTGTTACTGTTCTAGATTTGCATTGACTTAAACAATGATGAACATAAATCAAACAGTTGATTGCACCAATAAAATTTGGAAATTGATACAGTTTGGAATAAAATTGCAACGCACCGTACAGCTGTTTCGTCCGTTTAGGTGTTATCGTTAATAGCAGAGTCCAACAAAGTAGAAAACGACATCTGTCAAAACTACTATCGAAAATGAAGGGTTGGTGCATACTATGAATTCCAAATTAGGAGGAATACTGGATAATTTCAAATTAATAATTAATTTAGTGTGTATATTACGAATCCTGCCAGTATCCGAAAGAAATAAGAGTAGATCTCAAGGTTACGGCAAAACCTTGGGAATGTAGAAATCTACAAGCAGAGCCTAACACCTTATATAATGAAAGATGATATAAGGCACACACATTTGATTGTACCTGTGAAGGTTATTCATTTAGTATGCAAAATATGAATTACACTGCACCATAACGCTGTTTTGACATTAAAAAACACACAGAAATATATATTTATGAACTAATACTGAGTGCTTTACATGTTTTTATTCCTAGCAATTTCTGCTTTCGCAAAAATATCCCCTTCGCAGTATAAGTATCATCAATGATGTTAATACTTATTATTTCCTGGTAAAACAATGTGTTTTTTATACAAATGCCGAGTTGTATGTAAATATAATAGGTTAGATATGATCTGTATCGTCAATATTTCTTAACAAGTTAATAATTACATGTTTTCAATACTAGTCATGAAGTTTAAACATTTTAAGTATTTTATTCGAAAACAGTATTTATGTCGAATTACATATACAATCATACAACGAAAATTAACTTAATATAATGTCGCATTAAGCTTGATAGAAAAGCGGATATATTAATTTGAGAAAAGTGTAGAGCCCTCAAGAAAGTATTGTCAGTATTGTAATGTAGTTGCTTAGTAAGAATGATATGCCTTTAGGGCCTGCTTGGTAACATCAAGGTCGTATCGCTTTACCTTGTAACTGTTCACACCACTAACACACTTATAAGCTGCAATCAAGTCGTTGTCTACTGCCTTGGGCAAACATTGTTCAATATCATTGAAAACTGTCACTTTTTATGCCAAAAAGATTAATGTTTAATTAAAAAAAAATGTTTTATCGAAAACGCCCATTTTTCGTTCGTATTTCTGTTCTATAACCTGAAAGACATTGACAGATTATTTTAGTCTTACAATGTACATAATTTAACTGATTTTTGTTTAAACATTATTTAATTATTCCTGTATAATCACATGACAGAAATATACCTTTTTAAAAGCAATAATGTATAACGTTTACCTTGTAAGTCAGCTTTATTTCACGATATTTTATATCTGTATTAAGCATTCCCGTATCACGGTCAAAATCTGTAACTATGTATCGGAAACCTTCCGGGAAGACATTTTGCTGAAATTTGAAAATAATGAATTGATAAAAAAGGAAACAACAGTGCTCAAATATATCGAGGTCAGACCATTTATCATAATAAGGTCGTTTAAAACAAACTGAACTACAAAGTCAATAATAATACTCTGGTACAGTCATGCTACAGTATTATCCATAACAAAATAATATAATTTATTTTTCAATATATAAAGTAAGCGGAGGTTACTATGTGTAGAAAAAAACTACATTGGGATACACTAGTGTTTTGTATGCAGTGGGGGGACAGCAATACTTAATATGCATAAAGAGACGACTACAAGATATCATACTTTCAAAAACAGCAAAACTGTTGTCTGATATAGAAATTCGTTTTGCTTTTGCAGTTTTAGATAATCACGAATATGCCATAACAACAAACGCAACAAATTCATGATTGACAGTATAATTGTGGGAGTGGCGGAATTGCTGGAACTCTGTTTGATGCCTTACGCTATCATTGTTCCTTAATAAATATGAATGTTTTTTTGAAAAATACAGAATATTACAGATTAAAAGCCTGAAAACTAACAAAGCAATGTAAATATTAATATATATACAGTGTCACCAAAATCAGAAAAATGGCAGAAAAGCAATAACAATAGGCAGTACACAACGGACAAAACATAAAACTCCACCAAAGGACAGACACGAAAGCATGTGTTCTGTTATAGTCAACGATATCACAAGACTTTGTGCTGGGTCTCTGGGAAACACGGAGAGCATGTTAGTCGCCAGCGATCAAAGACACAGTGAACATGTCTTTAGGACATAGTTTCGTGACATCTATATATATGTGCTATGCATAAGTAACAACGAGCTTTTAAACCGATGCTATCTATTGGAAAACATGTAAGGGGACATCGGTATATACATTACCTGAGCTTACATGTAGACACATCAATTAGTCTGATATACACCTGTCGCGTGCTTTTATAACTGTATTCAATTATTGACACAGCATAGACAACCCAGAACATGTCCACGGGCTATATATTTACCTAATATGGTCAGCTTACTTCATGGGAATGTAAACCTCTTAATCATGATATTATTCTTAGCGATTAGGCTTACATTTCAATTATAATATGATGTCTGAAAGTTTTTTTCAAATCAGATAATTGCATCCACACTTAGTGATATCTAGCAATGTATGGTGATATTTATAATTAAATTTTGATATACCGTTATTACTGTCAGACCAACCTGCTCGTAATCCTCGTGAAATAAATACAGAATTATATTATGTCCATCGAATTCTGATAAAATTTTCAGTTTTTAGCATATGTAAAGTTATTTAAACTAAAAAGTAGTGATAGATTCTACAATGTTTCATGATTTCGTTATTACTATTTGAAATAAGGTATTCTTTGCTATAGTCTGCATTGTAGGTTTCCAATTTAATGCATCAAATACTTTATTTTAAAAGCACGCAATGCACCGTTAATAAAAGAAATAGAATCAATAGAACAACTATTTCAAAATAGGTTTTCTCGATTCTCTCTTATTCAAAAGAATTATTTTCATTCATTTCTTTTTTTAGTATTGAAAGAGATACGAATTGCTTTGCCAATATTATTCTTTTTCACTGGCCTTCAAAATCCATTCAAAATGGGTGGTTATCTTTGTCATGACTATGCTTTTGATAAACGAGATTAAAATGCAAGATTTTTTTATCCAAGGCATGTGCTGTGAATAGCAAGTAAAGTATAATAAATGCGACTTTTTAGTTTTTTAATCGTGTTATAGGTTTCTGAAAAAAATATGATTAACATGAGTTATGAATATATGTTAATATAATTTGGTCGATATTTATACATATATTTCACGTATACATACTGTGTTCACGTTTTGTGAATTCGACTTAGTCTTTAATTCAGAGGAAATATTGATACGAATTGCTGACCTTCAATTTCGTGATTATTTCTGCTACTTTGTGTTAATTCTTGAGTGAGATTGATTTCTTTTATCTTACATTTATTTAAATATGCTAATAAACATAGCTCATTATCATAGCCCTTGGTCATTTACAGTATACAGTAAATATAGCATATGCTAGAGAACACGTGTATATAGCTTGATAATACATAACCGTGTTTGTTTCTTAAAATGATAAATGCACAAAGTAAATGTAAGATATATAATATATCTACGCTTTAAAAAAGCCTTGACCTTAATTTCATTCATATGACCCTGGTTGACCTTGCGGATGACGCCTGTCTCACGATAGGGTGTGAATTGTGTCACTACTTATATCTGGAGCCATTTTACTTGAAAGGCAAAAACGTCAAATGCATAACACTGTTCTTTTATAAATAAGAACATGAAATTGAAATTTAAGTAGTTCAAATATGATTATGCAAAGCCAATTAGGTGTAATCTCTTGCGGATAATTGATAATATTGACTTTTTTTAGAACTGATATGTACATTGTATTACAAGAGAATTAACATTGCATAAAGCTTCCAGAGGAAAATAAGTCAATTTGGTTCATTTTCGGGCATCTTTCCAAAGTTGTCCCAGATCAATATGTTTACATAAAATGTCTTCAAAACATTTATTGCAGATAAAAAGCAGAAAAATGTCGGAGATATCTCGAGGACCTCATCGCTCCATTGTATATAGACACATGTATATTTAAATGTTTTCTGCATATAGGCAAATGAGCATTTCATTTCCATAATTAGATCGTGACTATGGGTTTCCACAACCAAATATATACAGTAGTTGTCTGTGTTATAATATTTAAAAATATAGTTTGTCTTAAATATAGCATTTGTCATTACGGTGTTAAAATAGGCGTAGAATAGCATTGTTTACATTGGAGTAACATGTGTCAGACCATTGTATCTTGTTGCTATAAAATGTAAAAGCCCTTATTGGTCTCAATTGTTATGTTGATGAATTTAATTCCGTGCGGTGGACGCTTACTCGTGCATCGTTTTAAGTCGATTGTGGAATTAAAATGTCTTCTGCATATGTATTACATTTAAAGCATCTTTCAAACAGTTTTACAGTTACTACATGTACTACATGTAGTATCCCTTTCGCCAAAAACATCGTATGAGGCATTCTCACTATATAAAGCAAGCTACAAACGAAAGAATTAACATTATTCAGCAGAAAAAAAAGAGTAAAAACAGTTAAATAGATAAATGCTGGTCAACTTAGGAAGAGAATATAGGTCGTTTAAATAAGACACAGTATATACAGTTTTAGATCATGGTAGACTCCAGATAGCTCACAGTTAAAAGGGAAATTAAAACGGACACGATGACAAACAAATTGTATGTACGCCACATTGAATACAACCTTGCATGAAGAAACGATTTGCTGCATATGGTATACTGGTAATATCTCGCTGATATCAAGAAAAAATTACAAAACAAAAAACGAAAATTCTTAGAATACTTTCGTTATATCTAGTAACCTACTTACAGTACAATAGTCATTAATTTGTTTTGTTGACATTTACAAATAGTGAAAATATAGAGCGAACGACATTTTTGTCATTCCAGTATAATTACTTACGTATGTACATCAGAACTAATAAATCCATAGGCTCCTCCTGGCACATGTGCGTGTGTGATAGATATACATTGCACATCAGAAGACAAGTAAATAAGCTGGCTAAGAAGCCCGTGCTTAATATTAAAACTATGTGTTTATTTAAGAAATGGATATATAAACTTTGAGAAATTATATTACATTCATGGTGAAACGCATTACAACTGGTAATTTGTTTATTCTTCCTTACAAGCTACATGCAATATAGTATATATACAGTTTCACGTGTTTATGACAAATATAACCTTTGTGTAAATGAGTTAACATCAGCTCCTGTTAACACGGAGAAAGGTATCGGGTTTTACTCTATCTGTTCACAGCCACAAACACACGCACACAGGGAGAACTGTGATCTTAGATATTTTGCTTTTTTCTTCGATTTAAAAATGATGTTTCATAATATTATACAGAAGTAGAATCTATATATTTCTGTAAGTCATATATCGCTTTTGTGATACTTCTAGGTGTAGATTTCTCCACAATTGTCAGTCATGTATAAAAATATACGTAACATCTGACATATGACAACATACAAATCTTGTTTCGCGTCAGAATTTTGTGTCTTTTCTCCTGCTTTTCTTCCGTATTGACTTTTTAAATAACGGTCTTACTGATCATTACAGACTTTCTGTATTTACGGAATTTGCAACAATGCAAACACCCAATGCACTAGCATACCTTATCGTAAAACAAGACACTTAGAACATCTTTAAAGCCGGTATCTGATAATCAAAGGTTATTCTGGATGACACACCCGTCATTAATTTTCCTCAAATACGTACCACACTAATTTGTACTAGCGTAACGTGTGGTTAAAAGCGGTTTGTATGAATTGGCATAAGTACGGCCGTGCGTTAATGTTGCGACCTCACAATGAATGGCTGGTCTGTTATACCATCTACAGAGTGGTACCATGTAGTTACTAGCCGTATGAATGATAATTTTCGCTACTATAAGGTACACGATCACTATTTATTACCGCCAAAAGCTCCAAATCATATTTGCATATCACCACAATGTTGGGTTTATTTTGTTTTGTTACTTCAGTATTCGAATGAAAAATGTTAGCCTCCTTTTCCAGCATTTAATATTGCATAAATACGCTTAAGACAGCAATATAAAAATAATTATAAAATACATACAATACTTCGCTGTAGACAGCAACATTTTAATTATAATAATATTACCAATATGCTATAGACAATGTTCTCATAACTATAATATACGTATATCTGTGCGCTGTTGACAGCAATACTAATGTATCATAACAACATTGAAATTCTTCTTTTTGTACATTACCATTATCTTACAATTTCCTATGTTTGATCTTTCTTTATATTGCATGACTGCTTTTAATTTCTCAACAGCACAGTTACATTTACATAAATACGTCCCCATTTGCATGACGCAGTGACATACGTAATACTACAAACGCCTATGTATATAAAAAGCTAACTAATTAACTTTTTGTACTCTTAACAACACGTTCGGTCTTTTTACGGTAGTGAAAGACCAACAGTAGTTAATAAGTATTTTTTGGGTTACGTAATTGTAACAGTATATTTCGTACAGCGTCAATTACAGTATGGTATCTGATAGCAGCTGTGCATGAACACTATTAAATGCTGTCAAAGACTCAGTACTCTCTTTACATATTTTAACACTTCATTTGCATATCATAACAACCATGTTTTTTTTTATACCTGAGCACCAAGTCAAATGTCAATTAAGTTTCGTTAAACATGTCAAAATGCTGCTCGCGAAAGGCGCCCTCCTGTAATATTCAATGTTTCTGATAGCAGTTGTGCATGAACAATATTAAATGCTGTCACAGACTCAGTATTATCTTTACATATTTTAACAATACATTTGCATATCATAACAACCAAATTTGTTTCTGTACTTGAGCACCAAGTCAAATGTCAATTATGTCTCGTTAAACATTTCATAATACTCCTCGAGAAAGGAGCCCTACTGTAATATTCATTTATACCTTACTTCGCATTGCATTAAAAGTAAATGTTGTGGATTTATATATACTGTATGTTTACAAACAAACAGAAGGCTCGGCAAAACGGTAACAAAATCCTTGTCCTTGTCAACGTTGTCTTTACTGAAATAAAAAGTAAACCAGTAAGCAAACGTTTCACAAGGTTGTTTCATAATTGTGTATTTTAGGTGATGACGATTGGCGATTTAAAATGACTAATATAATCTGCCCCTACCTTGAGGGTGTGACAGATAAATATCCAACCCGAGGGGGGATGTTTTTTGTTGTCCAACCCGAGGCTCTGCCGAGGGTAAGACAACCAACAAAATCACCCATCGGGCTGGAGATTTCTATGTTACACCCTCAAGGTAGGGGATGATTATTTTTCCTCCATCCTATTATTTCAGTCACAGCTCCATCGACAGTAGTCTGCCATGATTGTAAACAAAAACAGATGTGGGTTATGCATATCGTCATTCACTTTTGACGACGTCACAATTACCGATGACGCATTTTAATGACGTCACAATTGAACTCGTGCTAATCGGCACGAGGCTATCTCCCCCTAGGGGGTGACAAGCTGATCTTTCCCGGTTAAAACGGGAGACACACCTGTGAAGGGTGGGATAAATTTGAATGAGGTCTCATACAGTTAGCACATTGATTTAACGTCATATCTGGGGACACCATCTAATACGTTTTTATGCACTGCCCTGTCCGGATTCAGACAAGAAATTATTTCCAAGAAATTATGTTCACTAAAAGAGCGTAAGTGGGATAGAGTTAGTGTGGATGACTCGCATGCTATACGTATGTGTCAAATACGTAGAAGTGATCAACCGCTTAACTAAAGGTATCCTTGTCTCCACTAGCAGTTCCATAGGGCTCTTTATCAATGTGCCTGTCACATATTGGATATGACCGGGGATTTCGTCGACTATTCTTCTACAGGGCTCTGCTCATGTTCTTAGGTAGTCTGCTGTCTGCGTATATGTTAACCATTGTCGGCAGTTAAGGCGGATACAATCTTGTCAACCTTATGAGGGCGATAAGGCTTTGGTAGATAAACTTGACACCGATTATAAGCAATTTAACGTAACAAAAAAGTGCTGTAGCCACTGGCTCATCATTGTCAATACAGGTAGATGGAACATATGATAACGATCTGCATTTGTAAACCAATAGAGCAAGATATATGCTACTATGAATGTTAAAATAAATAGCGTTCTTTTGATAGCACTTGTTCCTTTGTACAAATGTATAAACCTATAAAAGGCCTTATGCCATTTTTCGTGTGAATAGAAGGTCATTTTTTACTGGATTTCCCGAACCTGCATGGGCAATTACAGTTACATTGAACTTTTTGATAACTTTATCAATAATTGCATAGTATAAAAACACACACATATTATTATACGTTTTATCGTTGAAACTAAAAATAATATACTAAGGGTACTCTAACATTTTAATGTGTTAAAATCCATATCCAAGTATATATGTTTCACCAGAGGTGCAAATTCGTGAAACAGAGTTAATCATATCGTGTGATACATACAATGTCTGCACATGTGATACTGTTGCGGTATGGGAGTTGTCTGGTGTCTACGTGTAGGTGTTAGCGTACGCCTATCATCATTAACAAAACATTGCCTCGTGCCCACTCATGTGTTTATATACTTATGACAGAAAAACTATCATTGTCTGGTTTATAAGCGTAGGTTGGTAAACGCCAATGAAGTGAATAGTATAATGGCGTTTCCGTTAGGTTGTTTACTGCCAAGGATAGCTTATCGGAAACAATAACAACTAAAGACTTCCTGACTATGTCATGACATCAATTAACATCGCCTGTGAAATCATTTAATCGTGCGACAAGGTGTTACTACTGGCATTTAATGACGAGCAAGTCACTCGACGGTGAAACAACAATCATCAAACTATATATACCTTCCTTACAAGTAGACAAGATAATTACCAATAGGGTCGTTATAAAAAGGATTATATGTCCTGCTTAGCGTTTTTAATGTCGATGTTAATAAATGCTCTTTCCTAGAACCAATCATCTGTTGCTAATGTTAGCTTATAAAAACAGTAGAACACAGTGGGGACGAAAATGCTAATGTCTTGTCAGCTTCAGCAGTATGCTAACATGAAAATATTTAGAATTTAAATACGATTTATGTTAATGTAAAAAGTAGACTTTAACGTGCATTGTAAAATCAATTGTTTAAGGTAGAAGAGTAATGCACCAAACGTTAAATGGCATTTGTTATTTTTAAAACAGAGAACAAACGAATTATATTATGTATGTAGAAAATGAAGTAGTTGTTTTCGAAAAGCTTAAACACTTGCAATGATTCTATTTAGATTTATATATTTTAAACGTGACTCATTGGTATGTTTTATTGTAACTAAGTTGTCGATAAAAACATAAGGAACAATGCAGTTAGAATAATGCATTGTTGCCCTGATGATGATCTGTATTTATCCAATACCATTTCGAATTTATCAATTTAAACGTATGATTCATATCAACGCTAAGATCATTTATCTTGACTACACAATACTCTTTTGGGCACGCTCACTGTCGCTTTACCTTAACAAAGTTCTCGATAGAAAAAAATAGGAACAATGTAGTTATAATATCTTATTATTGTCTTGAGGATGATATGAATTTCTCCAATGAAATTCATGTTTTGTCAATTTAAAATGATAAGTCATACTAAGATGACAAGGCTTGGCTTCGCATATTCCTCGGGGCACGTTTACAGTCGCTGCTACGAGACAAATTAATATGCACCTTCCTCATAAGGTGTTATATTTGTCCCATAGTCTTCTTACAGCCAGACTAAATATTAGTGTAACTTTCCTTACCAGCTTCTCTCTCATTCGCTACCGTATAATGAACCACAGCAAACAATTAGCGAATCGATGGAGACAATGCTTTGACTGGCTGTTCTGCCAACTTACCTGCAGGCATTTTCACACACTCTCGTCCAATCAGATCGCATACATTGTTAGAGCATGGAGGTGAGGAGTTTTGTATTCATGAAATCATGATCACATGTATGTTGCTAACTGTCAAAATTATGTTTAAATGACCTCTGTAATTAAGTTTATTGTCGTTTGATTGATGTAGTGGTAGTGTAGAAATGTCGCGACCTTCTACCTGACCTACAGGTAAAGGTAGATCGTTGATATATAAAGACAATGAAACGCTAGACGAGCACAGTCCATCTTCCACTACCTACCTTCACACACGTGTTTTCACCTGTAAGGGAGATCGACTCTAGTACACTTCTATACTTGTGTTATACTACACGGAATACCTTCACTCTACAGATTTGGATTATAATTTCAACTTTGAATTAATTTGAGCTAAATGACAACCATGAGTTTCCGAGTGTTGCGATCATCGGATTCCTTAGACGACGAGTTCTCTGCGAATAATCATCGTCGATTATGCCGGCAGCGTTCAAATTCAGAACCAAATCGTCTGAGCATTGATGAAAGCGGGGTCAATGCTACAAACAGCAATGGAAGAAGTCTGTTGTTCTGTGCAGTCCGTTATGGACAACTTGAGGTTGCCCGTGGTTTGTTGGAATCCCGATGTGATCCGAATATACCAGACGAGTACCGAAATATTGCCCTGCACGAGGCCGTAGAAAGATCACATCCTGACCTTGTCAAACTCCTGATCAAATATGGTAAGTTTTGTTACAGCCTTGTTAATATGTATAATTATCGACTAAAAAATATTTTACCATTTCAAAATAACACAAAAAAGACTAAATTCAAAATGAAATTTGAAAAAGAATCAAATCATTCATTTAACAATTTAATCAAACAATAATTCAAAATTAGATTTTTGGTCTTAAATGTGTTTCGTAAGTACATAAGTAAGTGCTTCTGATCTTAAGCGATACTTATATCTCAATATTTGGCAAAACCAATATATTCTGACAATATTGAGAAAATACCTACACGTGCGTTAATGAGAGCATAAAGGTTTCTCGTGATAGACATACAGTGACATTAACGGCAGACGAATATTAATATGTTATAGCGATAGGAGACATTGATCTATTCAGTTGAGTCCGGTAATGGTGTTCCCTTGTTGTAGTGTCGTCGTGCCCAGTCATTATTCCTCACACGAACCTTAGTCTGCACGATTTCTGTTCCGCGATCTGCATGTCATGTAAAATATAAACTACCATAGAGAACGAAAACTTTATCGTCTTATCGTATTTTTATTAATATATGTTTAAACATGGTTTTATTAAATATAGTACAAGACAGGTGTATACACATAATCTTAGCTTACCACAATCTGCTCGGACCACCAGCACTGCATGTGCATACGTAACCGGGAGATGAGAATTTTAATTAAGTTCTTAATCACACATCTTGTGCAGCAGAGTAGAAAAATAATAGTGAGACTATGAGACTTTGTTCATTGTCAAGCGAGATAGATAGTGCATTGATCATGTACGTCGCCAAAATTGATATCTTAATTAGAACTTATGACTAGTGGCACAATGAAAGCCCCCTACACCTACATACAGGAGTCGTTTTAATTATATCAGATGGAAACATTGTCAGCTTTTGTACTTACTTCGAATTTTATTGATCGCTTTTTCAGTAGCGTATGTATTGACTTTAAAGCTAATATGAGTTTGTATTTGTACATTTCAGGGTCCGATTTGGATGCCAAAAATTGTCTCGGCCAGACGCCTTTGATGAGAGCGGTTGTGTTCGACGATTTGGAAATTGTCAAGCTCCTAGTTAAATCAGGTAATTACAATAATTACAAATATAACCGAGATCGTGAAGCTATATTTGCAAGTCAAATACGCGGACTTCTTTCAATAACAAATGACTTAAAGATTCAGGTGTTCAATCTTAAATGATATGTTTGTGTTACTTAAAAAGAATGTAAATGAATATCTTTGTCTTTGATTCAAACGAATATAACTTTAATGGATGAATTTAATTATTTACAGGAGCCGATCTTGATGAGCTCGAGTGCACAGGTAAATCTGCTCTCCTAATTGGCTTACTGGAACAGCGGGAAAAAGTGTGCTCGTTCTTAATCAAATACGGATGTGACGTCAACGTTGTCGACAAGCTTGGACAAAGTGCTATGTACCTGGTCTCTCAATCAACAAATGCTGAATCAATGGCTTTGTGCAAAAGATTGATCAAAGCTGGATATGAAACAAAAAAAGATTCCGAATGGTTGGACGAGTCGAGCGTTGCGCGCAGAGTACTCCGCCGAAAGAGCTTTCTGAAAAAGGTTTACAACAAGCTGAGAAATCGAAATGAAAGCAACGACAAACAGAAATATTGCCACAGTGACACATCAAGTTCGTGTTCTGACAGTCCAAACGAAAGTTATTCGGACATGATTGAAAGCGTAAATAATCCCTGTGTCATCCGAGTACGAAACTAACTTACGAAATGAAACTGGCAATGGAATAACAGGACTTTGAACAATAGTAGAAATCTAATTTCTACAAAATAACAATTTGAAGTGACTTTCGTGTTGCGATTGTGTTTGACGACAATATCGGTTTGAAGTTGTCGATAGCAATTCATATTCACGCTCACATTTTCCATTTTAAGTTAATTTTGCATAATATCATAGCATTTATTATATTGATACGAACAGAGAAACGGACACAAGATATTTTATTTTTAAATATGACGGTTTCGGTCATAATACTTAACAAATAATATATTTTATATGTTCATGCTGTCAAAGCTTAAGGTTAATTTAAGATTATTATCATAATTATTTATGTTTGTTCTGTTGAAGTAAATCATTACAGTTGAGGTCTGAAGATGGTGCCATTTTTTCTGAAATCTCGATTATAAGTTTTCCTTCTTGGTATGTGTTTTATTCGGAATTTGTCTTTCATTAAGGCCGTCTTATTTTTCGAAGCCATTCAAACAGTTAGCTTTGTATGGCATAAGACTGTCGTATTTTGAAAGCTGCTAAATGACAGTAGATCGTATTTATGATAACGCTATCACTTGTTACTGTACAATCTTAAATGTACATCTCCTATGTATTAGGGATTGATGTATATATATAACTGTCCTAATGCACATAATTATTTTCATTAATCTATAGACAAATGGAATTATCTGAGAGCTACAATCCTAAAGTAAATTTTGTAATTTAATAGATACTTGTCTGATATCTGATACGTCCATGATGACAGAGGGCGTAATAATTCTGCATTATAGCAATGGATCATTTATAAGGCCGGACTACTTTCGAGGTAAGTCTAGTTTAGACTTATTGCAAGGTGGACTTATTTATGAATCAAGCTAATTATCTAGAATCTGTGGTATTGATGTTTAAAAGGAAAACTTAAAAATATTGGCACCATTGAAACGATATTTGGATATTTGAAGATTGAAACCTTAAGGAGCATTACTGAACAGTGATCATTGTATTTACTTCAACCATGTCTTGTAATGTTTTGTATTGTTATATTGAAATCCTGCCTTCGCTGCTTTTCCGAGTGTTGTAATGAATATTTATATGAATAATAAATGTCTTCAGTCATCAAGTCTGCGTCTTCATGTTGATTTATAGTGCAGTCATGCATGTATCTCAAGGCCATATTCCTCCTGTTACCTATGCCCTAGTGATACACAGGTTTAACTGACCAGTGTCACACATACATACATACAGAATGTACATTGGTCAACACGTGTCCAGTAGACTCTCAAAACATCACTGTACTCAGCATTGTACATTAACTAAATACATAATATAATAGTTATCACTTCCTCTCAGCTCTAGATAAGTACTGCATCATACATTGCAATCCTACATCGTGTATCAATAGAATATAAAAGTGCATGAGTGAAACTAAAAATGTTAACATATGGATGAAATAAATCACCAAAGTTTAGTATATCATACAAAACCTTGTCGCCATACAAATGCTTATGAAAAAAAAGAATCTACAAAATGTTATCAACATCCTAGACCAAACCGTAATTTGAAATCAAAATCAAATATTACATAATATCATTCAAAAACACGAAAAAGGGGAAATGTATATGAAACGCTTGAAAAAAGAAGTGGTAAACAGCTTTTGCTTATCAGACTGCACCTGCATTCATAACGGAAATCAAGGTAAAGCGAGTAAGCCCTTTGATATCAAATCAATCGTGATATATACATATCACTAATGAAAATTGAAGGGAGGTAACTATCAAGAAGGGGAAAGTTCGCAATCAGTTGAATGGAAATTGCCACGCTTATCATTGAGTATGGAAATAAGCTCTTATGGGGAAATTTGTGTAGCTCGTGTATCCTTGATTTTTGGTTTAGTTAAGGAGGATACACACAAACGAAGAGGTCAGTATATCCCTGGCTGTTTAACGACATCATACCACACTTACACACTAGTTATTAAGATTCACACCATGTCAACGCTCGACTTCAACACTGTTGGAGTGGAACTTGTTAATATTGGAAGAACCAACCACAGAACGTGATATAAGAAATAAAATATAAATCCACTCATTTCATGCAAAACTACTTTGGATACCAAAACGTAGAGTAGGCCTATAACGGGGCAAGCTGTGCATCTCATATTGCTGACGTAGATTTTTTATATTATATATTTCCAAAAGACTGAATCATTCTGATGATAATAGTTTATCTCTATTGGTAAAAACGAAAGATAACCATAAGTAGTCTTAAAGAGGAGGAATCAATTAATAACCGGATGCCCGAAGCAAACCAGGGAGAGTTAAATTTGACTGCATATGGTCATTGTCTTCATTTGAAACTCTACAGTGGTCCAACAATCAAATGATTCAAAGATTTGTAGAAATACAACGTAAGACAAATTTGAGTTGTTTACACAAACACTGTTTCGATTCAATATAACAACTTTTACTAAAACCTTCATGTATACCGTGCCGTAATATCGATGGTGCAGAAAGCAACGCTGTATATATATAGATTCAGTGACATTGATGTGTTAGTGTTTGACCTTGATATAAAGTCTTTGGAGGCACTTCCCATATGGAAGCAGTCTATGATGTTTATGAGTGATCAGGTCACGGTAACTTGCCCAAACGTACAGAAAACACATCTATATTAAAGTAAGAAATGTCTTCTTCGAACCAAACCCGAAATGTACATCTAAGCAAGCAATGTCTTTAAGAATGAACCTACGGGAACACCAATTATTGTAAAAAACAGAAGTAGGCCTGTCGGATTGCAGAGTTCTTTCTCATTCCGATCGGATGAATATAGAACGTCGACAGACAGTCTGCCATAAATGTTCTTAACGTAAACAGTACCGGACTGCACAAAAGACGGAAGACGCCCGCCATTTAAATATCTGTCAAAGCAATTGTCCATTATACGCCAGAAATTCATTTCCTTTTTTTAATTTTCAATCCGATCTATCAACCACAAAAGACTCAACAACAATAGATGTCATGTTGGTAACGCAAAGCTTGGTAACTGTGTTGTTACAATTTGTGTTTGATGAATTAACACGTGCCTTTTGCAAACCATACACGCCCTTTTTCGTTGATTACGTTCATACAGTTTTGCCTTTGGTACGACACTCTAACATTCCTCTATCCGAACAAAATATGCCACAGCGTCAACACACAAACTGTACAATGCATACTCAATTTTGTTACAACCGAAGAAAACACCGAAGGGGAACCTAAACAAATCAAAAGGTCACACTAACCGTTGTTTTCTGTATAAATTATAACACCCATCATGTAACCTCCTTTTCTCTGTTATTTAGGATGAAGGACTCCACAAATGTAAGACATAATGAGTAAATGTTCAATAGTAGAAGACATCGAAAAAAAGCCGAAAATCTGACTGGTTGATGCCATTGCGTGGTTCGTCTTTTCGCCACGAAAAAACGCTTATTTACAAACCTTAATTCTAGTTCTTCCATCTGTTTCTCCCAAAAGACGATATTTGTCATTTTGCAACGAAAGTCGAACAGCGAGAATTCAACTTAATGTAAACGTGTCTTCTCGAAACGAAAAGACGAACCAGTAAAAATGTACAAATTAGCCGAAGGCCACGGTGGCCAAGTGGTTAAGGCGTTTGACATTCTGCTACATGTACCACTTGCCCTCCACCACTGGGTCGCGGGTTCGATGCCTAAATGGGGCAGTCGCCAGGTACTGGCCGTAGGTCGGTGGTTTTTCTGCTGGAACTCCGGCTTTCGTCCACCACATAAACACGGCACGCCTTTAAATGACCATCGCTGTTAATAGGACGTAAAACACAAACAAACCAAACAAATCAGCCACCGTATTATAACCGATATTATTTCCTCCGTTAAATTAGACGCCTGTAATGTAAAAAAAACACCTTTCTTGATAGTTGTTTAGTCAATATGACACAACTGGCTCTCACAGATAGAAAATGTCATTGAGTAACTAATCATGTTCATTTTATGAGCCCAGTAAGATGAAGTAGTTGGTACAGTAAAGGACAATAACATTTGTATTTATGACACCTACACCTGTTGGCAACCCCTGACCTAAAGGCACCTGTAGACACCTATCTGTGTGTACTTAAGTATGTAATTGATGTGAACCTCTATGCGATATATCCTCCTACGCCATTTACAGAGACCGATATATATGAATGACCACAGAAACACATACTCCGTGTCACGGAAGGAATGTAGCCGCAACAACGTTTGATCGTTATCGATACTATTTACTGCATTCAATGTGCAAGATGATGGATTCCTGGTGATTTTCAGCAATATGTCGAGGCCGTACAAGAAATATAAACTTATAGTAGTTGTTTAGGTATCAAATATGTCCAGAACTTCCATTGATTCTACAAGTGAAACAAAATGAGAAAAAAAAGTGGAATACAAAATCAAATAAATACATAACTAAAACTAAAAACAACAAAAGTTTACACAAACATGATTGTATAGTAAACAACTGCATTGAAACGCTGAATTTAATGAGAATCGTTTTTTTTCTGTTAACGGCAACGCCCAATTCACCAACTGAGCCATGCATCAGATACATTTATTATAGTTAAGCTGCTCTATTAAAGAAATGGGTATCGGTTAACTACGGCATTTACACATTACATCGTTCTTATTTTTGTGTTCTGGCAAAATATAGTACAAGCAGTGTAATATGTGAGACTATGTGATTCTTGTTTAATAAAAGCATAATTTTTATGGTTTGTTAGCTGTTGAAGCGAAAGGCAGTTGGATACATGACGATTCTACATCATCAAATATCCCGTAATGTACAGAAATATTACGTGTGCAGTCAATACATTTGTCAGCAACTACGGGTAACGTTTGAAACTATCAATATATCAAATTTAATTAAGTCTGCTATGGTGATTAATTTATCTTATATTTGAAATAATTATCAAAATACTTTGGCTTTCGGATTTTTGATATCATAACATCATAATTTGCTACGTTTCAAATGTAATGTGACCCCATTTCGATAGTTTATTTAGTAAATTGAAGTAAACATTTTTGTAGCCACGAATTTGAAAATATTTCCATACTGTTTTCTGTGCATACAATAAAGAAACTCTCTTTGTAGTGTATGATAATTTTCGACACAACTGAATTGACTGTCCTTCGAAAAAGGGGTCCACTATCATTTTAACTTAGGAGCACAATTTATCATGCATGAGACAGATGTGACGCGCGAAGTATTTTACAATCACAGCATTATGTTAAACGTATTCGAAGCAATGGAAACATTTCATTAATATTCTTTTGATCTCGTCCAAATGTTTTTAACTCAAGGTTATATGCCAATGGGAAATTGTTTCAATATGTCCCGGAAAAAATATGGTCGTATAATCCTTCAGAACCACTGATCACTTTGAACAGGCACGTGTCGAGAGGAACCTACATGGATTAACCAATCACGTGCCAAGATTAACTTACACGGATTAACAAAACACGTGTCAAGATTAACTCACATGGATAAACAAAACAAGTGCCCAGATTAACTCACATGGATAAACAAAACACGTGCCCAGATTAACTCACATGGATAAACAAAACACGTACCCAGATTAAGTCACATGGATAAAAAAAACACGTGCCCATATTAACATTAATATACAAACAAATCACGTGTCAAGATAAACTAACATGGATAAACAAATATCGTACCAAGAATTTAATTACATTGATTACCAACACACGTTCCCGGATTAACTTACATGGATAAACAAATATCGTACCAAGAATTTAATTACATTGATTACCAACGCACGTTCCCGGATTAACTTACATGGATAAAAAAGCACGTGGCAAGATTAAGTAACATGGATAAACAAATCACGTGCCCAGCTTAACTTACATGGATTAACAAACCACGTGCCCAGATTAATTTACATGGATAGGCAAAACACGTGGCAAGATTAACTTACATGGATTAACATTACACGTGCCCAGATTAACTTCCAAGAGTACACAGAGTGCACATAGTTTTGTCTGAAGCAATTGACCGAAGTACACAATCACTTGTCTGGTGTACCAGGCCGCAGTACAGACACGTGTCTATAACAAATGACCAGAATTCTCATATATTTGTCTTTAGCACAAACGTGTTATGAGCTTCTGAGCAGAGTCCACATACAGTTTCCAGGTGTATAAACAACTGACCAAATTACATACGTGTAAACACCTACCTGAAATACTTACATTATGTTACCATTTGCATTATTCATGTTTTTTTTAATTTGTTTCTATTGTTTTCATTAAGTTTTGTGTTAATATTTATTTTTTTCGTTTATTTATTTAGTTTGGATGAATTGGGATGGTTGTGGGTAGGGGAGCAGTTTGGTAGAACGCCACTCCATAAGGTCAACGGAGTAGTTGCATTTATTTTTATCCGGCACAGATAACAACTCAACAATTGTATTGGGCCGAAAGGGTCATGAACTTTTAAAATTGTCGAGAGGAATATTCAGTACATATGATATGAACCATTGTGGCTTCCGGGCGGCGACCTCTATAGTATTTGCTGTCTGTATGTCTTAAATAAGCATCAAGTTTGCAGCAAAACGAAAGGCTCAGAAATGTTTCCCTCTCGTAAGAAGTGAAGCAATGTTGACAGTCTTATTTCTTATTAAATGAACGGTATTTGTAAATACCTGCACATGTAATCAGTTCCCATATCAAGTTTGATAGTTGGGTATGTTGGTATACCTTTACATCGTGTTGTTTGAAGAAAAGTGTTCCGTCAGGTTATGAGGTGGAAGATCAGGTTCAGCGCGTGTAAAGTTAATAGAATGTGCTTGTGCTCAGTATGAATATACGTCCATTGAAAGTATATAAAAGACATATACAGTTTTTGTTTTTGTATTTGCAGACTCGGGGTGATGCATTTTACAACTCCTGAATCAGATTAAATTCCAGATTTTGTTAACAAGCCACAATCCAACATTGTAACTAGTCAACCGATGCCTCTTCAATTACGCGCATTACAAAACATTCTAAATTAGAAAAATATGTAGCATTTAAGTCCGGATTCATATGGCACTGGACGTGACAAAACATGCATTTTGCTTGTTTTCTTTGACGTATATTAAGGAAAAGGGCACTTTATTTTGAAAATTACATTTATGACGCTTCTTTTGAATATAAGAATATCTTGAATTTTGTCAATACCATCTTCGAAGTTATAAACATGAATAATTTCGCATGAATTATTTTTGTAATATTACTTTCATTGGGCATTGAATAAAGTTCTGTCTGAAGCTGGTTATCTATTTCTGCATTACCTGTTTATAAGTATCCAGTGCATAATTTGTATACGTATGACTAGCGTAACAAAAATGTATCACACTTGACATTATCGCCTCGGTCAACAATGCTTCCCTGGGGTGAAAATATGCAATATCGCCCTCTCATGAATGTGATTTTTATTTTATTATACCGAGTGTCATGTTTAGGTGT
>JAUMHH010024660.1:0-10570 GCA_032359455.1 Chlamys rubida | reverse complement strand
GTAACAATCAATACCTGCTCAAAAGAGAAGATAACTCTGCAATACGCAAAGACGGAATACAGCTCTAAAATCTTCCGCTTGTTTATTCATTTGATCGATGTAATGTAATTTATTTACATGTATTTCTCAAATAAAGTGTCTAGATATCTAATTAATGTCAACTGCTGTGTTTTACATGGCCTTTGGTGCATGTATTTATACAAATATATATTGATTCCCTCAATGTAGAAATCTTGGTTTTGAGTTTGTAAATTGTTAAAAACTACAAAATCTGAAGAAAATTTCTGTTCTTTATATTCCCAGAGTGCCCCACTAGACTTTGATTGTTTCAAACCTTTAAACTTACTTCATCATTGCAAGTATCAATAATAGAAAAAAAATCATGATATGGATTACAAACGTTTCATGATTGTGAAGAAAGTTGTTGTATTTTTTTTTTTTTTATTGCAGGTGTCTCATGATCCAGCCAAAGTAAATCCATCCATACATGGCATACAGCAGTCAGACTTTGCTCACTTCTCACGACCAGGATCAGCATATGTGATGAAATCTCAACCCTACAGAGGGCAGAATAACTACACAGACTCCAATATGGTAGGGAAGCAATTAATTTCAATATTGAAAAAATCCAGAACATTAGCAACCACGTAAAACAGTTGGTATAAGTTATTGGTGCGGCAGTAGTTGGTAAGATAACTGGAACTGATACTGCAGGTATATTTGAGTGTGATGAAGCCCTGTGAATTTAAATATAGGGAGTGTAAATTTAATTACCCTAAGATGATCTATATATATCCATGATGCTCTACATTCAGTTTTGATGTCAATCAAACTGGTCACTTACAATGTATACACATATTTTTTGCTTAAACTGTACAACTAAGTGGTGAACATTGTTTTCTGCAGGCTGTGGCTTCTGTTACTGGAGATGTGCTGGCCGGTACACCCGATCTACCCCAAAACAACAGCAGGACACCCGTCCCCTCCTTCTCACTGTGGCAGCACTGACCATGGGGCAAGGACTCCTGTGGTGGGGTCAAAGACATTTGTTAAAATATCCAGACTTCCAAGTGATGATTAAGGATTTAGTTGGTGATATTAAGACATTCTGTCTGTGTGGTGAAAGGCTAACGGACACTGATGATTTGGATCATTGGATCAAAGCTTCAAGGAAATGGATTTAAAGAGATTCTGGAGAATGTAATTAAGGAGACAGTGTCTTAACTGTGATTCAGAGCCAATGTCATTGTCATATCAGGGACACCTGGAGAAAGTCTGTATCGCAGTCTTTCAGAGATTTGTTGAAGGATTTCTGAAAAAGCTTCAAGCATTTTGTTGTGTGGTGATTGGGTCAATGGGCTTAATAGCTTCAAAGATTAATAATGGTTTACTGACTGAACCATCATGTCAAGAACTACAATAACATTCACATAATTTGAACTATTGGGTCAAGGATTATCATGTACCATTCATTGACTTTGAGTTTTCAAGACGAGGAACGAAAATCATTAGAAAGTCGGTAAACCCAATAGTTTAGTTGACATGGTCAGAGATTCAGTAATGTGTATAGTGCTGTCATAGACAGTAGGGACAGGAGGTCTTGTGTTGACTTTTGTCATCTCATTTGACAAGTTAAGGTGTCCATGGACTGAGAGGAGAGTTCCTACATGTCATTCTAACCCGGTGGTTGAGTAATGCTGACAACAGGGGTCCATAAAACATCTCCATGTCTTTAAAGTGTGTTCATTTGATGCAGTGTGACTTGACATCAAATTCACAGCTTGGCCTTAGGTGGCTGACCTGTAACATGCACTGATGCCATTACCTTGACCAGTGGTTAGATGCATATGTATGCTTGTCCATATGGATTGAAATATTTGGTAATGGGAAAGACAGTGCTTTTTTTCTTGTATATTTTATTTCATCAAATTCATGTGACATTCAGAAAATCATTTAAGCTATTGACTTCAACATTTCTCTTTTTCCATTTTTAAGATACATTATACTTTAAATTTCACTTTTTTTAAATAACAATTAAATAGTATCTTTCACTTTCTGCTGTTGTTAAGTTTTGAATCACTCATTTATGATTATGTGTTCTCAAACTGAGTTAAACCTTGAACTTAAGTGCAATCTTGTTATATTAAAGTAAATTTCTCATTCTTTTTTATTTTACCGTCTGTAAATTTCTTCATGATTATTGAAGGGTTTGGTTGACCCTGATGCACATGATCCTGAAATGTGCAGATAACACTGTAGTTGTAAGGTTAAATCATGATAACACTATAGTTGTGATAACACTAGTTGTAAGGTGAAATCATGATAACACTGTAGTTGTAAGGTGAAATCATGATAACACTGTAGTTGTAAGGTGAAATCATGATTACACTGTAGTTGTAAGGTGAAATCATGATTACACTGTAGTTGTAAGGTGAAATCAAAGATCATATTCATACAATTGTATGTGTACAGTGGCCTGGCTTATTGGAGGGAACAAAATTTAGCTGCTGTAAGAGTTTAATTTACCGGTAATTGACTTTGGTAAATAGAAAACATTTTGAAGTATTGTACAATTTGTAGAATTATTTGCAAATACTGGTGAAAATGTCAACCATAGATATTATATAGTTAATATGTACAACCAAGAAACCACATAAAATTGTATGGTATCACAATACCAGTTAGTTTCATCCAACCAATCAGAGTGCAAGAATTTGTTAAGTACATTACTGATGTTATTTTTTGCTGTCCTCAATGCCTTTTCTTCTACTATTTGAGCTGTGATGAGCAGGTCATTCCCCCATAGTTACAGTGTATATAAGTTGTCAATGCTGTCATTTCAAAGAAATTGAAAACATTCCTGTAAATAATGTTATTTTGCTTTATACACTTAATGTCATAAATTTGCACTAGTATGCCTGTAGGTTTTCTTGCAACACATACAATGTACATCATTTTATGAAAAAGAGAGTGTTATTTCAATATTGAAAGTGATTATACAGTACCAGGTATATGGAATTACTGGTAATATTCACTGACGAGTTTGATTAGTTAATGAGTGTCCATGCAATAAAGTGATTTGCTGTATCTACTTATAATTCAAAAGATATATATTTGAAAATATGCGACTGTCATATAAACCCATTCATACAAGTAAATTATCAGTACATGTACCACTACTCCAAACTGGGTTATTGACTCACCGAGACCTAGCAGAGACTGGGTTGTATAAACTGTACATGCTATGTATGCAGCAGAGACTCATTGGCAATGTACCATTAACAAGGTTAATAGGTATAACTCTGATAATACAGTACTGTACCATGTTTTCTAATTATTCATTTTATTATAAGTGTAAACAAAGTGTAAGATAAACAAAATTAATGTATGTACATGCCTAGACTTTAAGGTTATCATCCATACTTATAACCTGTTTTAATACCGTAATGTTGTCAATTCAGTTGTTTTTAGATATAAAAATATTATGTTCATCGTGTCAGACATCTAAGTTTCTGACTATAAGCCAAAGACTGCTGATGTTGTAATTGTTTGTTTTAATATAGGTGGGTATGAGGATTAATGCTTGTGAACGCTTAGGTGTGTGGCAAGCAAAGACGAAGAGATAACATTATATGTATTGAAAAATTATGTACAATAACAAATGTGTAGAATTCAATATAAAATATGATAAGAGACATCACTTGGATTGTTTTACTTTTAATAACCTTTAGTTCACATGAGCTTATGGAATGGTGTGTTGTCTGTCATCTGTTGACCATCATCTATCAAATTTGTCATTGAATGACTTCTTAAAAAGCACTGGAGGGCCTTTTGAGGGCCATTTTATTTAGCCAGTAGTTACCTGGGACAGAAAGCAATAAAGTTTCCTCAAATAAATGACCTTGACCTACTTCAAGGTAACATGGGACAAACATGTAAAAACAAAATTCTAACAACATCTTTTAAATAACTATAACAGGCCTAGAGAAATGGTATTTGTGGTAAATTATATAAAAAGCACAATGTAGGACTGGTGTATATGCTGTACGGCAAGGGTGTATCAAAGACAAAGTGAAATGAAACAAAAATACTTGATAGGTACAAAAAAGTATATTGCACATGATTTTTAACACATTGCCAACGGAATTAGATCCAAAGTGTATGACTGCATGAACATGATATTTTAAATTTTATAATGAAATAATTAAAATCCTCTGAGTTTTTTTTTTATACAAGGTACAAGATTTTTTGTCCAAATAAGGGCCCACGAGGACCATAATTTACTTATTGTATAAATAACATAAAATTGCCAACTCAAGTGACTAGAAACTAGGTGACTTTCCGTTGTTCCTACCCTGCGTTATCTCCCTTTCACCACAGTTTATAGTGCAGTTTAATACAATTTTCATGCAAACATTTTCCCAGTTCGGGAACTTCCTGCAATATTGTCAATTGTCCAGCATTCAACAGCCAGACAATCTTATCTTCACAGTCTAGATTAGTAAAATTAGCAACGGGAGTTATTCAAAACAGGGACGCAATAGGCCCATATGTCTCTGTTAAAAGTTACAGGTTTTAGAAATCCTACTGATGTATCATCGAGTATTATTTCCAGGGTTGGAGGAGTGCGCTCTGGACTTAATTTGTCGAGTTGGCAGTAAAGTTTTAAAAGTTTTTGTGTCGGTTGTTTTGACCAGATCTTCTTTTACGAGGAAAGAATGAGTTCTTGTAAGTGTCATTATTACACTGAAATTGCCGGAATTTTTCGCTGTTCTTTGCTCTGGTCATATTATTTGATGTAGACAAGACTTGGTTTACAGGCACAGCCACTAGCCCTTTCACAAGTTTATAGAAAAGGACAAGTCGATGGTCCCTTCTGCGATCCCTGAGGAGTGAGGGCATCCAGCATTAATGTCACGCTGCTTTCTCTCCGGAAATCAGATGTTGTGAACCGAACAGCGCGACGTTGTATCTTTTCCAAAGAATGGATGTTGTTATGCTTATTCCAAGACGGATCTTACTAGCGACTAGTAAGCTGTTAACTTTAGTGACGAAGGACACTGTCGCAGATTGTTTGCTTTATTTGTAATGGTGCGGATATGAGCGTCCAATTTCATGGAGTTGTGAAAAACAACCCCTAGGAACAAGGGTGCCGGGTTCCTTGTGATACTGAATCTGGAGAGATACTATGGGTGAAAAGGAACTGTCAACCAAAATTTCTATGATAACAATGAACAACATTCACCATGAAAACGTAGAATCTAAATAGATCACACAGGACACAGAATAAAGAGTAATACCTAACGCTAAACGACCAGGATCGCTGAATTGGACGAGGACGCCTGACGTTTTCATTGGAAGCGACTAAACAGACAGGGTAAAATAAATGAATGTTCCATACAAACAAAGTTTTATATCCTTAATAAAGCAGAATTAGAAACAATGTCCCATACAGCTATTGACTCTATTTAATACGAGTGGTGACAGTGGTTTGGTTACTTGGTATTTATTTGTAAAGCACACAAAAAAAATACATACATGTATTCCAGAGACGTATATATAATACACACTGGCTTTATACGTCTCTGCATATACCCTTTACTAGGAAATGCAGCCAACAAAGGAAACTTCCATTATCAGACAGATAAGATAAGATATCTGAAACAAAAGAAATCTAAATAATTTGATAAAAGGGAGAAATTAGTTTCTGGTTTTTAATGCCACGAAATCTCATTCTATATCAGATATCTTATATAGCAACAAGATTTCAATTATATAAGATATCTTATATAATATATGAGATATCTGTTATAGAAAATTAAATGAGATATCTTATATGCGATATAAGATATCTTATATAGTATATATGATATCTTATCTCATTTAATTTCTATATGAGATATCTCATATAGTATATAAGATATCTTATATCGTATTTACACAATTTTTGGTTTAATTTGTCGATTCACTCATTGGAAAACAACCCATGACTTCCAGCCAAAAAAGAACTCTAGCTTTAGGCGTCATTATGAAATTCATGACCTTGTATTGCCTAGCCTTAAAACTGGCTGTATCACTATAAAAAGATTCACCACGAATGCAAAAAACACCATCTTATATCATGAAGCGCAGGCCGAAGAACTAGCGCTATTTCTGGGTTATGTACAATCTTGTTATGCAACCACCATTTGTCCAGTGAAAGTTTAGTATTATACATGGGATTGACGATATATCAAAGGAGAAGTATAATGGAATTTTAAGGTAAACCAAACTTCAAATTTTAAACTAAAGCGTTAAAAACAGAGATGTACTGCATACCATTTTATTTTCCTTTCTATTTCGAGAACTCTGCCTGTATGTTTTATTCGCGTTTGAGATGATGCTATATCAATATTGATAATTTATTAAATTGTTGATTAAATTACGAATTGATCTCCCGTTGAATAAACGAGAAAATTACCACTTATGAAAAGGCTTTGGTTACAATGCATCCGCGAGATTGTAATGATGTATACAGTTACTGTACCATGTGATACTGACGGTGTACACAGGTTTAATTGTTAGATCGATACTTAACACATGGCACACACACACCATATTGTTATTACTGAATGAACATCAAATATACACAGCTGTTTTCAGTTCTAATAGGTCATTGGAACTAACAAAGCAGTTAAATCTACATGCATGAAGTTATAGTCCGAAGATTGATGAGCTAGCTTAGAAAGCGGTGGCTTCCTCCAGTCCAAAGTGTATGGATCACAGTTTTGGAAAGAAGGTTGCTAACAACATAATTGCAGAAACCTGAAACGTTTATAATATAAAGTTCGTTTGCCATCAATTAATCTAATGTTACATTCTGGTGCTGTGTTTTGCTGCAAATACACAGATATTCAGAAAGTGTATTCCGTAACCCACTGTTAGCGCGATGAAACAAGTTCACACTTTAATTTTTTCCCGAACACATATTCAATGCAGAGAGCGAGCACCTGCATGGTTTGTTTACTAAACGTTTTTATTTTGTTCTAGAGTTTAGTTAGATTTTTGTTAAAATAATGAATTGGACAGAAATTTAACGATCACTGTACAAGTATAAATAACTTTTAAATGGTGCTTCAAATGCGCCAGGAAATTCTTGAAAAAACCTAACATGCAGACGTTCCTTTCATTTTGAATTTATTGAGCTTTCCTAGCACCACACTGGTACATAAAAGAGGTCCGGTATTCTCTTATCATTATTTTTGAGGCAGTCCTCGGGTTAGATAATCAAGCATACTAAACATCACTAGGTTGAAATTTCTCTGCCTTAATTTCGAGCAAGAATATTTTAGTCATTTTGAACCAGGATAGTCATGCATTTAGTTGCAGGCAACAGTCGGAAATGGAGGCGAACGTTAAGGAAGTTCAGTTCTGTTTTGAAGCTGTTTTTTTTTGTTCTTTTCTTCAAATATTTTGAAGCTGTTGGTATTGCTTTACCAAGTAGAAGGCAAAGCGTGTCTGTCAATAATAGGCCACCTTCTTGATTGGAGGTCACATCTGTTAACACAAAGATTATGTTATCGGGTCTATCTTGTTTGTAATCTTTAATCTGAAAACATAACCTGTCAAGCTCGTTGGATTCAGAACTGTTTCTGTTAGCTGACGACACAAACATATATAGCAGAAAATCACGATACATATCAGGGGTTCTAAACAAGATGACCACATGGTTGGCGCATGGCTCCTAAAATCTCACCCTGGAAATGCAAGAAAATGCATCTCGGTAAAACGCTACCACGTATACATATTTCATATGAACTTAACAATATAAAACAAAAACAACCGATATCGAGAAGGATGTGGGCTAACTATAAATACTGCTTTAAATGTCGAAAAAACATTTCAATGCAAAAGAAAAAAGAAAAGAAAAAAACAGCCATATAAATGTTGTTTTTAATAAGGAAAATACTTCGCAGGTCCAGTCTGGATACCTACAACATGAAATACGTTGAAGAAATTGAATACATTCAACAAGTTACCATAAAAAGTGTACCACAATCAATCAGACAGAAGGAAATATTTGTTCACACTCAGTGCATATTTGGAATGATCTTCCAGAGTCTCTGGTGACTGCTACATAATCAACTCATTTTCAAACAGGCTAGACAGACACTAGGCAAATACGCAGGGCCCTTACGAGGATTTTGATTATATACATAAGGGTCCAATCGGAATGGAAGCTATTCATATGAGTCTGATGAAGAGGACCTCTAGGTCATGTGTCTGAAAAACTATCTATATGTATATAAGTTTAAATGTTATCTACATGTTTTAATGTTGTTAATCTCAGTAAATACATGTACATAGTTAGACCTCGACATCAAGTGTATAGACTCCAAGCTTCTCTGACATTCCCCACCTTTTTGACAGCAGCCTTTACGTAGCTTTAAATGACAACCATGGATTGGGATGACAATCAGAGCACGTACAATCGCCAGTGTGATAAACATGACATATCCAGCAATAACTCTTTAATTTGGTTTCTAAAAATGCGGTTCAAGTAAGGCATCGGGATAAAATTGATGTGTACAAAATCACACGTATCTATAATGATATACCAAAATAATTATTTTACTCTGAATAAATAAATATAAAAGAACACACCCCCCTGTAAAATTTGGTAAGTCGATGCAGAAAGCAGAACAAAGCAATCGTTTTTATTGTTTATAGTCCCAAACAATGCCACACATCCGAAAAATGGAAAATATCAAAATTGATAAAAAGTCACTTTTTTTTTTGATTTTCTTACAAAAAATACCCAACATAACGGAATGATTTGATTTTCATAAATCACCTCTACATAGTTGCTTAACAATTATGTAAAAGTTTCAAAGAATTCTGCTGGCTAATTGCGAAAGGGTGGAGCCTTCTTGATTACTTTGCCGAAAAGGGGTTGTACTTTTTCAATGAGTGGAGATAAACAATGGCCCAAATTTTACATCCTTATTTCAGTATACATGTATGCAATATTTGTATAAAAAATGATATTCAAATTTCATTTTTACGGATAAAATATTTAATTTTTCTTTAAAAAGGCCAATTGCTGTTCTATCTTGAACATTTATTGCATTTTTTGCTACAGTGAATATTCCGATAAAACAACAGCAGAAATACTAGACAAAAGCATGTCTACTAGTTCAATTGATTTACCATAGAAAATCCAACTTTCAACCGGTACAATTATGTTCCTATTCCTGCAAACACTGTTTTTATGTTATTTTTAACATTTTCCAAAAACAAATCTGTGTCCATTAGTTTCTATTAGGGATTGTCACGGGACAGGTCCTCAATTCGATACAAACAATTGGTTAAATCTGTAACATAAACTATCTATCATCCGGCTTACACAGCTGTCTGAAGGTGGGTTAGAATGGCAGGGACATTTTGTCTTCCATTCATTAATATCATGATGCCCTGCGACCTTCAATGTCATTGCTTCAGTTTACTATTCATAAACAAGGTACATGATGTCGGCTAGCAGTGACTTTTCCCAAAACACTGTTCAGGGTATTTGGATAAAGAATTAGTGATACCTAATGGCAAAAATATGATAGGAAAAGATCGACCATGCTGTTTAAATGATCCTTATTGGGATGGGTAGGGACACTTGCACTTCCAGACGTCATGTCCCATTGATTCAGAAACACTACTTTATCAATTATGCTTTTAAATTCCTCAAAAAGTATTTGCTCCTGAATCTTTCTGGTAAAATCTACAGGTGCTTGGAACATCGATGCCGTTACTGCATGAGGTCCTTTGATAAAAACGGCAGCGTTAGGCGCACGCTTGAAAAGTCTGTCAACGCCTCGTTTAGCTTCTTTCACATGTGCACGATACTCATCTGGAATTGTCCTAGCCAAATGCAGATACATGTGAATCACAACAACAATGTGTCTTGTCGTGTTCACCTGGTCCAATTGCCAAGCTACTGACTGTACCGACGTTTTCGGTAGAGCTTCGGAACCGACGTAAAATGGATTTGCGTGCACGGCCAAGGCAAGCGACGCGTTAAGCTTAACATTTTCTGCTTCTAATGTCGTATACCATTTGATGTTTATTTGTTCTGTCGTTAGAGTCATATTAAGCATATTTTTAATGTGTATAAACCATGAACGGAGATTGGAATCCCCGATCAGTAACACATGACACCCTCTGAGGCAGTTAACGTGTGACGTAGATACGGGATGGTCAAGTTTGTTTGAACATTTCAGTGTGCGCCATCGTCCTTGGTAATAGAAACCAGTAGGTGATGTTTCAAGCCACGTGTCGCTCTTTGGTCGCTTGTGGCATGGGGTCATATCGGACTGGAGGCACTGGTCTTCTGAAAGACATAAGTACTGCTTATTATTCAATAATTCATCAATGATACGAAATTGGAATGACATTGTACCGCTGTCGCCATATCAAACTTAAGGCCTAGTTTTTTAATCAAACCAATTCGAAACATTTTTAACTATAATCAAAGTACTGAAACTACTGAAAGGCTAAACATATTACGTTGTCAATTTACATCATCTTTAAGCTTTAAATA
>JAUMHH010024649.1:0-10571 GCA_032359455.1 Chlamys rubida | reverse complement strand
CGGGGTACAGGGTACAGGGACCCGAGTACGGGGTACAGGGAACAGAGTATGGGGTACAGGGAACAGAGTACGGGGTACAGGGAACAGAGTACGGAGTACAGAGAACAGAGTACAGAGTACAGAGTACAGGGTACAGGGTACAGAGTACGGGGTACAGGGAACCGAGTACGGGGTACAGGGAACATAATACAGGGTACAGAGTACGGGGTACAGGGAACCGAGTACGGGGTACAGGGAACAGAGTACGGGGTACAGGGAACCGAGAACCGAGTATGGGGTACAGGGAACCGAGTACGAGGTACAGGGAACAGAGTACGAGGTACAGGGAACAGAGTACGGGGTACAGGAAACAGAGTACGGAGTACGGAGAACAGAGTACGGGGTACAGGGAACCGAGTACGGGGTACAGAGTACGGGGTACAGGGAACCGAGTACGGGGTACAGAGTACGGGGTACAGGGAACCGAGTACGGGGTACAGGGAACCGAGTACGGGGTACAGAGTACCGGGTACAGGTAACAGAGTACGGGGTACATAGTACCGGGTACAGGGAACAGAGTACGGGGTACAGGAAACCGAGTACGGGGTACAGAGTACCGAGTACGGGGTACAGGAAACCGAGTACGGGGTACACAGTACCGAGTACGGGGTACAGAGAGCAGAGTACGGGGTACAGGGAACGGGGTACAGGGAACAGAGTACAGGGTACAGGGAACCGAGTACGGGGTATAGGGAACAGAGTATAGGGTACAGAGTACGGGGTACAGGGAACCGAGTACGGGGCACAGGGAACCGAGTACGGGGTACAGGGAACAGAGTACGGGGTACAGGGAACCGAGTACGGGGTACAGGGAACAGAGTACGGGGTACAGGGAACAGAGTACGGAGTACAGACAACAGAGTACGGGGTACAGGGAACCGAGTACGGGGTACAGGGAACCGAGTACGGGTTACAGGGAACAGAGTACGGGGTATAGGGAACAGAGTACGGGGTACAGAGAACAGAGTACGTGGTACAGAGAACAGAGTACATGGTACAGAGTACGGGGCACAGGGAACAGAGTACGGGGTACAGAGAACAGAGTACGGGGTACAGAGTACCGGGTACAGGGAACAGAGTACGTGGTACAGAGAACAGAGTACAGGGTACATGGTACGGGGTACAGGGAACAGAGTACGGGGTACAGAGAACAGAGTACAGGGTACAGAGTACGGGGTACAGGGAACAGAGTACAGGGTACAGGGTACAGAGTACAGAGTACGTGGTACAGGGAACCGAGAACAGAGTACAGGGTACAGGGAACAGAGTACAGGGAACAGAGTACGGGGTACAGAGAACAGAGTACAGGGTACAGAGTACGGGGTACATGGAACAGAGTACAGAGTACGGGGTACAGAGTACGGGGTACAGAGTACCGGGTACAGGGAACAGAGAACGGGTACCTAGGTACAGGGTACTATAATCAGATACATGCAAATGATAGTCTCCTGCTTGAGAAAGATGAAACGTTAATTACAATTGTCTCGTTGTACAAATGTTCTCTCTTTAGTAAGAAAACAGCCATCTTATCATTTTTATATCGTCTACTCCATCTAACAATTGGATAGTGTTTTTGATATAAACAGTACTTCCCAACCCAAAAATAAACTTGTTATTCAAGTCACGAATTAAATTAAGCTGTTTCGGGATAAACACTTATAAAGACAAACATATTCAGGTCAGAAAATATATAAAATTAAGTAAACGACATTTCAAGTTTAAACATATAGAATCTGTAAGCGTGATTATGCTGACAGACATGTTTGTTTTGAAATTGGGTTCAATGCTACGATCTAAAGCAGTATATAGAGTTTCGAAACAGGAAATATCTTAATTATTTCTGTGAAAATTTAGAAAGTGTCATTGTCTTATTGCTTTCTGAGTTATTGTACACCTGTTTGAATGAAATGGTTTCAAAATGCAGGTGCAGAAATACAATCAAGTTTGAAATACAGGAATCTAAATACAACTTTCATTATACGTATACATTATGTACAAAAACAAAATCGATAATTCTTAATTTAGTTTGGAATTCGTTTAAATCAAATTTCCTGATATATTTTTTTCTGACGGTAAATATTTAGTCTAAATCTACCCGTGCTTCCTAAAATAAGCCTTTTCGCACCTGTATACAGGTAAACATACGAACCCATTGATCCGAATATAGGTATCGCGTTTATGTATACCTGTAGTACAATAGCGTATATATATACCTGTGTGTAGGTAGGTTGGGCCTATTCTTTACCTGGCAGTCGTCTGTCATATACGTGTACACACAATTATCCCAGTATTGGTATATTGTACCTGTTAATTGAGATAGAACAGGTAGAAATTTTACAGGTATGTAACTAGTTCGGACACCATTTAAAAGGTGTTTCACTGGAAGGTGAAGTGTGGTATACTGCAGTGCCATTATTGTATGTGTTAACGCGTACAGCCCACCCCTACGGCTAGTGAAAGATTACGTTACATATATACCATACTACGGCTAATATATTCCACATTGATTTAAAATATTCAACAGCGGAGAAAGTGTTGGTGATATTCACCTGTTATAGAAAACACTGGGAGTGTACCGGGATAAGTGACGACCGTCTAACAACTTTCGCCAAGGTAAGCACATTTTATCTACATCAAAAGTAACGAATGATAACACAAAATCGTAGTTTAAATGTCTTTAATGTCAGAGAGTGCAAACCGAATGTTATTAGAACCCTCCCCCTCCCCCCTTACCCTTCCCTCCATGTGTTCGAACATCGAAAATATAATATGAACCCCCTTCCCTCCATGTGTATACGAACATCCGAAATATAATATACCCCCCTTCTTACCATGTGAACGAACATCCAAAGTATCATATGAACCCCCTTCTTACCATGTGAACGAACATCCAAATTATAATATGAAATGTTTTTGTTTAACATTTAGAAAATCAACATATCTGAAATTTTCTCCTTCATTAGTCCCTTCTTACATTTTATCATTGAACCGGAATTAAAAAAATGTCTGGTATCATTATCGGGGTATTCATGCTTTCCTTGTTCATTCTCAGGGACGTGGGACATTTATATAATCCTATCTTTATCCAGAATACGTCTGTATTACGGTCGTGTGATATAATCTGCTTGTCACAAGCCTCTGTGGTGAAACCAACACTTTCAGAGTGTCTTTCAGTATGAAATGTATACATTACAGTTTTTGAAAGAGACGTGCAATTGATTCACCAACAGCGATCAGAATGCAGCTGAATTGTACAAACGATGAAAACTGACTTTTGAGAAACTGAAAGAGACTCGAAATTGATTCACCAAAATTGATAACAGTGTAGCTATATTGGATTAACGATGAAAACTGACTTTTGGGAAACTGAAAGAGACTCGAAATTGATTCACCAAATTTGATAACAGTGTTACTATATTGGATTAACGATGAAAACTGACTTTTGGGAAACTGAAAGAGACGCGAAATTGATTCACCAAATTTGATAACAGTTTAGCTATATATATTGGATTAACGATGAAAACTGACTTTTGGGAAACTGAAAGAGACGCGAAATGTATTCACCAACATTAATAACAATGTAGCTGAATAGGACTAACGATGGAAACTTTTTAGGACACTTATTTATCTTTCGTTGACATCTGTTGGAATTCCCATATGAAATACATACAACTGTACGTACTTACAAGAATGTAGTGTTTTAAAACTAAAAAAACAAAATACGTATAAAATGCCTTTAAATATAAGTTACATATTTGGTATCCGTTTTAACAACGCCGAGATATACAAATTAACTAGAGGCGTCTCTAGATTAACAGAAACCTTAGATTTCAAAGATACAGTTATTAGGAAGGACGAAAGATGACAGTACTTTGACGGCGACAGGTTGCAGGGTAAAATATTAAAACGTCGTTCCGCTAGATAATGACATTTACACAGAATTCAATGTTTTAGGGTTTTATAAATTATCAAATGATGAATGGAGTACCACAGCGACACAGGTGCTTTACGAAGCTATACGTCATACTAACAAGTAGTTTACTCACAGAAAAGGTAAACACGAAAACAAACTAATTATATTTATATCTATGAACTAGATTACCTACCTTTAAAACCAGAGAGTAAAAAAATACATCAAAGACGTAATTCTCTTTAACATCTTGAGCGAGATATCGTTTTGTCAGTTTGTGGTTTTTTTCTGTGTATTACATCCCGTATATAGAGCCTTGTTGTACGCTATTATAATCACAACATACAATCTATAAATAGTCTGCCCTCTGTTCGTTGTATTTTTCTACACTAGTCTGCCAATATGACTTACATAATTACCTACAAGGTATTATACGCTATGTATCGACATACATGTAGTGTATATGTGGAAATTTAAAACCTCGTATTTTAAAAATCACAACCTTTTACAGACTTCATGTCAATGGCTAGGATTCAACTGTATCTCGAGTTAAAAATAAAATTTTAGCAATTAGTCATGAAGTACAAATCTCAATTTTTTCAAGATTATTGTATTAGTTTTGTGAAGCAAAATGTCAAAAATATACAATATGCAAAGAGAGGGGAAAATTCGAAGTACAACTATCATAATGTACAAAAATAAAATATTCGAAAAAGAAGTATATAAGGTGGCAGAGATTGAAATGAATGGATAAATGGTCATAACGCAGGGACCTGAGAATTTGTTACTATATTTGGACCTTAGAGCTAATTAAGGTGTTTAGAGTAATTTTACACAAAAAAAAAAAAACCCAGCATTTTTATCGAAAATTAATCTTACCCCCTGAAACGTGTAAAATTACTCTAAACACCTTAGGTCCAGATATAGTTTTAACGAATTCTCAGGTCCCTGTGGTCGTAAGGTGCGTGTAGGGCGGGGAGGAGGTACAGAGAGTGGTCGGGAGGATGTGAGTGTGGGCGTGGCAGAGGGTGTTTGGTAATTATATATAAGTCCTCGAGTCGTGAGTTGGGATTGGCGCGGGACGTTCGACCCTGTGTGTGCTGGGAGGGGTTATTGGCCCTTGGGGTCCCAGGTTAGGACACAGGGACCCGATAATTTGTAACAGCAACTATGTTTGGACCTAAGATGATGTGTCCAGAGAAATTAGACGTTTTAGGGGGATCAATACTTGGTAAAAGGGGCTACACCCTCCTCCTCCTCCTCCTCCTCCTCCTCCCCTTCCTCCTCCCCCTTTCCCTTCCACAATGGCGGTATATACTTGAACGATGGAAAGCTCTGGCTCGATGTCGAAAATTGACCCCATCTAACTCTGTCTCGTCAAAAATCACATTGCTAGTAGATAAACAAAATAAAGCTTCAATCAGTGGAAAGGTATTTAATCATTTCGTTCACAACCCTCGTGTATACACGTAAAATGTTTTCTCCTTTTAGCAGACGTGGTTTCTGTTTCCTTCAAAATCACATGCAATTTCTAGGTTTTATTTTTTTCCGTATTCAAACTTCCACTTTTCCAATACTGAAAATATTGACGTAACTGCTGTGACGAATTCTCAGGTCCCTGTGCAGGACGAGGGTAGAGGTGTTTCTAAAATCCTCTTTGCATCCATCGGTTTAAATGAGATTTTCTGTTCACGGTCGGACGTCAGTACTTTATAAAGGTCTTATTCTAATCATGTTTATCATGTCTATATACAAGGTCTACAAAAACTAAACTATTTAAAATGTGTGCAATACATACTAGAAAATTGATATTTTACTACCCGTGTGTTGGATATAACGTGTAATCCGTTACACATGGCGACGCCACAGACACGAAATTGATTTTGTGACAAAATTTGGTTACTATTCTGAGCTTTCTGTAAAATGTATTTCCGTTGATCAAATCGTTATTAACGACTTTTCATTTATTCATTCATTCGTTCATTTGTATCATTTTTATTGAAATGTTAAGACGAAATCTGGTTAATGTATAAAAAATCTGCCAATTTCTTGAAACGTTTCAAACTAATGTGTATTCAGATTGGGGGCCGCGGTTGCCAAGTGGTTAAGGCGTCTGACATTCTGCTACCACTAGCCCTCCACCACTGGGTCGCGGGTTCGAGACCTACGTTGGGCAATCGCCAGGTACTGACCGTAGGTCGGCGGTTTTTCTCCGGGAACTCGATCCGGCTTTCCTCCACCATCAAAACCTGGCACGTCCTTAAATGACCATAGCTATTAATAGGACGTAAAAGTTAAACACAAACAAACAAACAAAACCTTATCCTGTCATTCTAAATTGACGGAGAGACGAAATGGTACGAATCAGCTAACATAAAACATAGCGAATGTACGACGAAGAAAATAACCCCCTTACTGAAATGTAACATGAGTGTGCATGATAATGTGGAACCTTTTTAAGGAATATTTTTTTATGATATGAAAAGTGAAGAATAGATGTATAATGATATCATTCATTCTCTTTATATTGTCTGTGTTGTTATACTTACCTTGTGACTCCCGACGCCTGGTATGACATACACAGGCATTCGAACGGATCTATATAATTTTCACAAGTTTTTTTCCATATATTAGTGTCTAACTAAGATATATGGGCATCACTATTGTAATTAATTTGATTCGATACACTAACAGAAAAGTTCCTTATGTTGTTTATTCGAATGCATAGCTGTTTGCCGACGACACCAAATTGCACCAGAGGGACTTTTGTAAATAAAACAAGATAAAGGGAGTTGAGGACATCCACTCTACCTGGATTAAATACTCTTTTAATCAACGGATTGAGGATATATGGAATTCCCTACCTGAGAACGAGATTCAAGCGCCAAACCTAACAACATTTGACGACCGCCCTGATAAATTTAGGGGAAGTGATGAAAGGAGATTCACAACAACATCGGAGTGACGTCACGCTGTGCCAGTTTTGCGCGCGGATATATATGGAAACATTTATATATATATAATATTCATGTATGAACCATCACTCGACAAAGCTGTTTTCGTCCATAACAAGTTACAAACGACTTACTTCTTTTCATAATGCATTTTGTAAGAGCATTGCACGCGCATGCTTTTTTGGATAATGATAAATTCGCACGCACGTATAAATATTACATGGTTATTATCCAGGGAAAAGTATTATATCACAGACGTAGTAAACTCATAGTTAATATAGTGTCCTTTGGTTCTGGAACATGAAGTAGCTTCCACGGTACACTGCTACAGATATAGCATTGGACGTATTGCAGAGTACTCTTTGAAATAAAAATGTTCTATTAAAAAATAATATTTATTAGCAGAGGCGTCAAAGGAAGGTGAGAACGTTGCTCAAAGAGCAATTATGCACTGAAAGACAGAATGGAACTGTATACTGAAGCTGTGAACCTAGCAGAAACACAGGGAGTTTGAAAACATGATATTGTTTTATTTAAAGATATCTTATTGCCGATTATTAGCAATGGGATTGGGCACAAGTTGAACAATTTATACGAAGCCCTTTCCCTATTCTACCATGGTCTGTCTGGGCTTACAGAGGAACCACCATACTAACAATCATCCAGAAACCCCCATACAAGACAACTGAAATGTCTCCGTTCAACCTGGTCATGGATCCCATTACCAATGAGTTCGTGGAACGATCGACAATCAGTGACGATTGTTTGTAAGCGTATGACCTTGTGCCCAGTATGCTGAATTGACTGTAAGAAAAGAAAGGGGTACATATAAGGGCCTACAGATGAAATAAATATCCGACTGGGGCTGAAGCGATGGAAGGCTAGGTGGTCAACGGAGGAAATATACCCACAGACCTTCAGACTAATCTTACCAGCGGTAATGGTATCAATGTACTTTACCATTGCATTATTGTAGGTCTAGTGTACGGTGACAGCGGAGAGAGTGATGGGATTGGTTACAAAACTACCTGTCTTTTCATGGCTTCCGAACGCAATCAGAAAGGCACTTGCCGGATTTTGATTGGCTCATACCCACATTTTCTGATTTGCACAACGAAAAATAGATATTTTTTCTTACCCAAAACCAATGTCAGTCTTGCATTGTTAAGTTTAGGAAATATCCATTGGCAGTTTGGGAGTCGATTTGATGGATATACGAACTGTTTTGTCGCGTTGAATTTGAAAATAAAAGAACTATTTTATTGTATAGTGTGCCTGTCTTTTTTATTTTATACGCGGGTATCTGCTGACAAAAGAACAGCTGTCAATACTGTAGTGAAATATGAATGTGTAGGTCAGGAAAAAAATATTTCTTTCACACTTCTGGGTGCTGCCAAAGGCAGTATATTCACATACAACTAATCCTTTCTACCCCCACCCTCTGACTGATAAGCCCAAGGCCTACTACATCTACGTCAACTACACAACATGCACTAATACAAACTATCTTTGATAGCCAGAGGAGAACCACTTCGGTAAAAATGCATGTGGCAAGTCCAAGAAGAAGAAGAAAGACAACAGGAAAAAACGACAACAGCATAATTTAGAACGCCTACAGGTGAGATACACCAGGGAAGTATACTGTAAAATCATTTACGTTCTGTATGTTGAGACATCGCGTTTAGCGGTTACCCATGCTATAACTAATTTGTATCAGGTCACAAAACCCTGTTCTCAATACCTTTTGGAAAAGAACCTGAACTCGTCGCATATCCACTGTATTTAGTGTTGTATAGCTATATTAAAAACGTAACTGATTGTAAGGGCTATGCTCAAACGTCATACAGGTAAATCAAAACCTTCCTAGAAATACAAGATACATAGAAATATGTAAAAATATTGTTTTTAAACTTATACTAAGTCTTTTCAAATGCATGGTTTGTAATGGACATCGTTGATTGCAAGATGACACAGAATATATTGCTCAGAGGTGTTACTTTCTCATAACACTTTATATAACATAACGCTACAGTTGTTACATAGCAACCAACGATGATTGAAAAATCGATAAAGTAAAAATCTTAAAATAAAAATCGAGTACATAATGAGCTAGGGTTTGCTTGAGTTTACTTCTAGATAGTTCAGTGCACAACTGGGTCGTCTTTTATAGAGGGTTGACAATGGAATTACGGGTCGATTGTGTCCATGTCTACTCGGCAAACAGACAATGCAGCCTGATCCGCTGGCGAGACAAGGGTTTATCGGTATTCATGGTACATTTTTAAGTCACGCTTTTTATCATGAGATATGGATGGAAATAGCTAGACACTGCACATCAGCGATCATTGTGACATCAGGTCTATCTCTGAACTAAGACATTAGATATTAGGACATCATTTACCAATTAGGAGCAAACTTTTGGAAACAATAATATACTTTTTGTCAAGAAAACAAAGCATATATGTTGCTACATTTTGACAAATATCTAATTTGTCCCCTTTTTAACATTAAGACAATCCTTTGAGCCATATATCAAATGTTGTATGATGTAAAACTGATGCGCACCAATGCTTTCATTTTCACACCAAATATAGCCATGTATCACTGTATCTAATATATATCTTGTTAAAAATTCCCCCTAAAATCCAAAAGCCCTACAAGGCCCCTATTGCTCGCCTGTTTCTTTTGTTATCTAAACTAGGCCATACGTTAAAATGCTTTCTGCTAACGGAAGGTCATGTCGGTCATTTTACATTATATTATTGACCGGAAGAATTCAAATAACAGCACAAGATGAGGACAACAGTAGAATGATGGATTCTCATGTATTGACCATTAGTTACAAATATCTCAGCCAATCAGAGGACTGTATTGTAATTTTGGAATTCAATCCTACAAAAAATAATAATAAATATCATCACCTATTCAAGACATTGGAATTATTATTCTTACGTTTGCGACAACTTGCCTGGTGAATTTGAGGGGTTAAAAGGTATGAACCAATCAGAGAACTGATGCCAATATTTCATTCTGCTTTTGAAAACAAAACTGATCATGGACATTCTCCTCGGACGTGGTAAGATGAAAATATGTACGAGAATGAATTTAAACATTGAAAAACTATATCTTTGTAATTTTGGATTTTTCTTCTTTTAAATTGTATTTTTATCAAAATCAATAGTTGTGGCATTGTAGATCATTTTACTTTCTGGTATTGATCTTCATATCAACATGGCTAATTAAGCACTCTGAGGGTCAATACTGAAAATCCTTAATTTCAGGCGGAAAACCAGAATCTCCAGGATGAGAATGCATCACTAAATCAGGAGTTGTCAAATGTACGTCGACAGCTGACGGACTGTCGCCAACAACATGACCAGGAGCTTACCGATGTGCACAGACAACTGGCTGACTGTCGCCAACAGTGTGAACAGTTGAAAGACAAGAATGAAGCCATGTTACAGCGGTACGTTAACTCATTCACCCCTGACATTTCATAATGAACTATTCCAACCTTTGCAATGGAGGAGTTCAAATGTGTCTTCAGGGGTGTATGAATTAAACATCACTTTGTGGAGTTGAATGCAATAAGTCCCTGCAGGTAGGGCGTAAGAATTGTACCTGCTGCCCCCATTGCATGATCGTAAGAGGCGACTACATTTGGGATC
>JAUMHH010024638.1:0-10571 GCA_032359455.1 Chlamys rubida | reverse complement strand
CCCCCCCCCTCCAGCCAACAGAACCAGCAGGATCACGCACCGCAGTACAGACAGGATCATACTCAAAATTTCTGCTGAACCTTACTCACTTTGGCAAGTATTTTATATTATAAATCTTATAACATTTTCCATTCTTTTAACTTGTACACGTATCAATATCATATCATCATTTTTATCCTTACATGCGCAAAAGGAACAGTCATCGCTCCATACTAGGAGATTAGTTCCTTGTGTGAAAGCAGAAGAAGTCTTCTTAGTCTTCCATACATCATTAAAATCAATTTTATGAAAAAAATGTGTTTGTGTTGTTTTTATTAAGCGAGTATGACATTCAGCAGCTGTGAAAAGCTGAATCCGCACTCACACAGCTGCATATTTTTCTACATGAAATATACCTAACACCAATATAGAAAGTTACCAATAATTTAGTTGATAGCGTAAATTAAAAACAAATAGGGCGAACGGGGTTTAGGGCGAAACAACACTTAGCGCAAACGGCATTTAGGGCGAAACAACCCGTTATCCAACCAACTAACCTAGTTTGTATTATGGAGTTTTCGACCTAGTACTAATATAAATACCCGGCCTCCTCTGCCCTGGCGACGCAATATATATATATATAAAAAATGTCTCGTGGTCAGAAGCTACGTTATCGCAGTTATTTTCGACCCTTAAGTTAAATACAAACTGTAGTGAAAATACAATGAATCTCAATACATGTTAGCCAAAATGTAACCCAATCTAATTGTCAGAAAAAAATCAAATCAACCAATCTTTATGTAAAGGTCGGTACGTACAAACAGCAGTAAATACAATTCATAACACATGATACACTGATAAGACTTTTACAACCGACGATTAACGACACAATACTTCAGATGGCCGAACAGCAGTTCTGATTCATACTTTAAAACATTTATATAGGTTTCTTACTTTGAGTCGTATGAAAACAAAGGCTTTGAACGGGTCAGATTTGCGCCGGCACGCACAGAAGCAATAACTTTCTTCTCGTCCACGTTTTCCGTGGACGCAGACATCTTGGAAAATGACGTCATAACAAAAGCAAATGCTAGTTTCTGACCAGAAAAGGCGGTGAAGAAACTCCGGAAAATGTCACGTCCAAAGCACCCTGTCTGAAAAGGATAACCCATAGTAGATAATTTTCGGGATAACTCACAAAATAGTCCGTGATACTTTATGCCACAAAGTTTCCTTAAAAATAAGAGACTCTCCTAGTACATATGTAACAACTATTGTACATACGCTAACGGCTTATAATACAGCGTAGCCGAATCGACATCGAATTTGTGGACAACTCGTACACATTTTACACCTTTATGTGTATACGTTTCACTGGTCATTTGTCTGATAAAGGTGACAGTGTACATATCGTACTAATCGAAACGCCACAAAGAAAATCTTATTGGTTGTGTAAAAAGAACTTTTCATAAGCATCACGGGAAGAGTCTTTAATTGTTTGATGATCAGTTGAAGTGACGACATTTATTCTGATTATGCTAATTTTAGTTGTAGATATTAAACACGCTTCATAAAATCATCCATTAAAGATGTAAAATGAATATTAAAGATCCCCGTACCACTGTTGAACATTTCCTTTTCCAGGATGCCAATATCTTTGATAAACTATTTCCGAAAAATGTAATCATCCCTTAATCTTAAGGATCTCCATACCACTGATAACATCTGTAAGTATACATTACAAACTAATGTTTTTTTCCAGCATGGCTATAGTCTTTTTTAAATTGTTTCCGAAAAGAAAATGATACCTAACAGGACTAAAGATTAAAAGAAGGATCGGCAACAGTGTTCTGGTTATAAAATTTGAAAAGAGGCAAGGCCATGGCCCTTATTAATGTAATCGTTATCGAACTCGAATTCGGTGCTTAAAGGCCAAATTTATTGTTCTTGTGAGAAAAAAAATACAAAAAATACATTTTGTCAATGATTTGGAAGAATTTGGGAAGATTTACGAAAAGCCGAACAATGTTTTCAATGTAAACACTTTACTTTATGACCGTGTCACATGATTTAAGCGAGTTCAGATAACGGTGGTTTGAGTACAGATAACGGTTTCATGGTTACGTGTTCAGGGTTCAAACACAGGGCCCTCGATAATTACAATTATTCGTCTTAATTCCCACATCAGTTATATCCAAAACGAAAATAAAAATGGAACTGCATGTTCGGAAATCTAAAGCGGAACTCTCTAGTGTATTCGCCCGAAGAGGATCAGGGGTCATTAAAATTATCAAACATATCGGTTACACATATCGGTTACACATATCGGTTACACATATCGGCTATACAAAAACATTACAATTTTGAAAGCCACCTGCGTGGTTTGGTTTTAACAGCTATGGTCATTTAACCCTTTCACCACTGTAGACCATAATGGACCCCTCCATATCAATGCATGGTAGAGTCTACTAAAGTTACATAGGGGTGAAAGGGTTAAGGACGTGTCAGGTTTTGGTGGGAACTTTCGAACTCGCGACCCAGTGGTGGAGGGCTAGTAGTAGCAGAATGTCAGACGCCATAACTACTTGGCCACCGCGGCTCCTGGAAGCCACTTGCATTTTCGAAATATTCTTTATAAAAGACTTTATCCGTTTGACTCCATAAAACAAAACAAGCAACAAATTTGGAGGTGTTCCAATGGATTCAGGAGGGAACGTATCAAACCAATAGGACATAAAACCGTCGACCTCAGCTGTCAAAAAGGCGCGAAACACTAATCAATAAATCATATGATAAAAACAGCACATGGATTATATCAATGCAGGCCCAGAGAATAAAAAATGTCAGAAAAAGGACAAATTCAAGTTGCCTATATTTGCGGAAGTATAGTTCGATAAACACGGCTTTCAGACTATGATTAGTATCTTGTTACTGGACTTTAAGGCAAGGCAAGGTGGTCAGGGTCGGGAGCAAGTAGACTTGCTCAAGTCAGTTCATACAGTGTAGATCGTTAGAAAATAAGTGATGAACTTTAGAAACTTATGTGCAGGTTAATGTTTGATACGATATCGCCACATTGTTCATCTCGCGAGACCAGTACTCGTCATATCAACTTCCGGTAAACCTGGGAATAACACTGTGTCCTGTGGCTTGTACGTGCGGAGCAATCGGAACACCTCGCCCCGATTACAGTTCCTTCCATCGATAAGATGACCGAATCAGCCAAGGTGTTCCGAATGCGTGCGGAGAGGTGATTCAAAAAGGGTCGGAAAGTTGTTCCGAAAGGTGCGGAAAGATTTTCCGAATGCGTGCGGAGGGGTGTTCCGAAAGGTGCGGAAAGGTGTTCCGAAAGATGACAGCAGTCCTGATAACTCCATAGAAGACAGATAAATCAATTTCTCCGCCCTATTACCCACAATTTATGACAATGATTGAACTCCTTCCCCTATATTTGCACTTCAAAGAAAATGTTCGCTAATGCCATTATCGATTCTGCCGCCATTATGAATTATATATAGGTACGATACTTACATGTGCCCGAACATCCAACATTGATTTTATATATATACATATTAAAACTATATCTGTCCTGTAGCAAACAGGAAATAATCACCACACCCTACCTATTGTTTATAAAATAAACAAAACGCTTTGACCATTAATACCTTCAATATTCTAATTTATGAAAATCAAAGTTATATTGCGTACAATGTTTATTTTCTAGGAATGTGCTTATCATTCATATGTTATAGTATGTTAAACGATATTTTGTTCCTCTATTTATTTATTTATTTGCTTTCTATCATTTTTTATTTATTCGATATAAATTCATTTTTGATTCTTGTGTTTGCCTTCCCCCCACCCCCTTGCCCTTCTTGAGAACCACAACATCCGAGCTGTATGCGGTGAGTTTATTACAAGGTTTGGTTCTCTACAGTAAATTGTTGGGTACCAATGGACAGATGAACATGGCGTCTACTACACTGACCTCGTTAAATCTCTCATTTGTCTGTAGAATAATCATAAACAGTCATTTTCTACCGGCAGACTCCCCTCGCGTAGACCTCTGTGGCGGCAACACATGAAGAAAGTGTTTACACATCGTAATGAACGGTCTAACGATGTTTGTGAATTTCACGGTCAAGATGACCGCAATGAGCTGGTCAATTGATCTCGACCAGGAATCGAACTAGTGTTGATGTTAGCAGTTTTGAACTACGGTAAAATTGGTTACCCTTTTCACCAGTTGTGTGAGGTATTATGAAGTTAAACTCATTCACCCCTGAAAACACATTTGAAGTTTTTCAATTCAGAAGTAGGAATTGTTCATTATGAAATTTCAGGGGTGAATGAGTTTATGTCAATTTCCGGGGTGGAGTTTAAAACTTATGTATAATTTAAAGAGTTCCGGGTAGGTTAAACATGTTCTTTGTCAACCTACGATGACGGTGTTGGAAAGATATTGTAACAACTTCTGAAATTACGTCATTTCCGGGGGAGTTTTCGTTTCCATCTTCCCTTGGAATGTTTTTGTTTTGGCACATTTTTTTCAAATCTAATGTAAAAAAAAATCAGTGTTCGCTTATTTTTACTTATTAAAATAATTCAATGCCTCATGAATCTCATTAAAAAATGCGAGAATTACCATTCTGTTTTTGACTTTAACTTTAAATTATTCTCAGTTATTTTAAAAATCCAATCTTGATTGCTTTTAAACTTAATTTAAGTAGAGATATCATATGAATGAGTCCTTCTTCTGTATTCAAGCTTCTGTAAAAATGGGCACTGTTATTGCCGTAGTCGTCGTTACCATCGTTTTTGTTGTCATCGTAGTCATCATCGTATTCGTCATCTTTGTCGTTGTTACTGTCCTCATCGTCGTCGTCGTCGATGTTGTTATTGTTGTCTTTTCCGTCGTCGTCGTCGTCGTTGTAATCGTTGTGGTTTTTGTTGTCATCGTCGTCGTCGTCTTTGTCGTTGTTACTGTCCTCGTCGTCGTCGATGTTGTTATTGTTGTCTTTTCCGTCGTCGTTGTCATCGTTGTGGTTTTTGTTGTCATCGTCGTCGTCGTCGTCGTCGTCTTTTTCGTCATTGCAACGGTTGTTGCTGCTGCCATCATCGTCGTCGTTGTTGTTGATATTCTCTGACGTCATCATTGTTGCTGCTGCTGTCGTCGTCGTTTTCGTTAAATGTAAGTGGTGATGATTTTGTTGATGTTGTCGTCGGCTTCCTCGTTCTCGTCGTTGTCTTTTGACAGTTTAACATTAAATGTCGGCTAAGCTGGAACTTTTTGTCTAAAAGTCCGGTCACGTTTTTATTTTAAAATTCTACTGCTGAAAATCAATTCCCTTGGAGCTTTGTCGGAATTCAGTCACAATGTGACTTTTATTTGTTCTTTACTCGTAGAAGTCCCGACACACCTGACCAGTATCCCGCCCTGTGGTAACAGCAGGGGAGCGCTCGTCTACTCGGTCAATACGACGGGAGATCGTTATCGCCGACTTCACGCCCGCTCAGTCACTCCGCCACTGTGTAAAGTCAACCTAACTCCCTGGTCAGTACTTACTCTTAAAGTATATAGGCTATCATACTGAAACATACACAATATCTCCCCGTGATCCTTAGCTGTGCTATCAAACAAATAAGGGCTATCACGTTTATTTATTTTTTTACTAAAGATGCTGTTTTGTTTGGTGTCGTAGTTCGAGGATTTTGGGTTGATCATAGACTTATGTTCTATACCCGTATGTCGCGTAAGTAGTGTATATGTTTTGAACTTAATAAACGGAACATCATTGGAAAACAAAAATAAACTGATCTGCATAAAAACATACAAATACAATCATCACGATATCATACTGTACTACATGAAATGTTCGTTGTGTATAAACATTCGTGGTTTTCGCGGTTGTTATGGAACCACGAACATAAATACAACGAATTTGGATGATACACGTATCTACTGTTTGTTAATACAGGATATCCACGAAAGTGTGTACCACGAAACAATCTAAATGGCGTCAAACCACGAAGGAAAGTATCCACGAATATTTCGTGGTGTACGGTAAACTGTTTCATTTATCACTGAACGTAGATAAAAAAATCACAAATAGATAGAGAAATGCATCGCGCCTTTTCATTTACAACACTTTCAAATTAACCATGTACACGTTCAAATTATATGTTCAAAGTATGCATGTACATTCAAATATTTTCTATATAACACCTAATCCAGCATCCTAGACACTCCAGAGGTTCCGCTCACTTTCTCTCTCTGCACGCGAAAGTTGGCGTAACTCCATCCGGGGGGGGGGGGTGGGGGGGTTCTAGACCGCTAATCCAGTGACAATACTGTTTAAAATCAGACTATTTTAGGAAAATATTGATAGAAAGCGGCAACAGCAAACATTATCGAAGTAAACCATGTTTTCATCGACAAATATTTCCAATTCTGCTTCAAAACCTTATATTAAAGCTACCAGAAGTAATTGCATTCATTGGTTTATGAACACAGTTGGATCGGTGTCGTTAGGACACCTTAGCCGAAAGTTCAAATGACCTGTTGTCATCCGTCTTTGTCCGCCGTCCGTTATCAGTTCGATATCTCCTTAAGAACCGTCCGATCGGGGAATCGAAACACAACCCCGATCCCCCCTGCCGTCTTGGAGTAAGTCGAGTGCGCTACCCACTGTGGCACCCGACCAGCGTATGAATATGTCAGCAAATAAGAGCAGGAATTAGTCCCCTATAGATTGTTTTCATTTTTCTTTTTGAGAAGTTTCCATTGAAATAAACATGTTATTTTATATGTTATACCAAACTGACGAATCTTATTTGGAAGTATAAGTATGTTATAGTCGGAGTAAGAATCATCAGACGTTTGGTATGAATAATAAAGGCTAAGTTTGTTTTGAACACAAACAGGCCTAGAATTGCATACTTTGTTTTTGTTCAAAAACTTTTAAGTTTTCATTATTATATGTTATATTGTTTTAAATGTTGTAATCTATTTATCTTACCGAGACAACGCCTCCCAGTGACTGAGACTACAGCCGCGGTCACATCTCACGGTCACGCACGTAGTTGACCGTAGTGGGGATGACCGTAGTTGACCGTAGTGGGGATGACCGTAGTTGACCGTAGTGGGGGATGACCCTTGTTGACCGTAGTGGGGATGACCGTAGTTGAACGTAGTGGGGGATGACCGTAGTTGATCGTAGTGGGGATGACCGTAGTTGACCGTAGTGGGGATGACCGTAGTTGACCGTAGTAGGGATGACCGTAGTTGACCGTAGTGGGGGATGACCCAAGTTGACCGTAGTGGGGATGACCCAAGTTGACTGTATAGTAGACCGTATGTGACCTTAGTTCAACGTATTAAACGTTGTTAGACGTAGTTCAACGTAATTAAAAACTTAACATTACGTAACCCTACTTCACCCTAGCTAGTTAACCCTAGTTGACCCTAGTTAACCGTACTTAACAGTACTGTGACCGTACCTCAAACGTAGTCAAACCCTAGTAGTTGTCCCTGTTTGACTCTACTTGACCGCAGTGTTAACCGTAGTGCCATGTTACTACAGTCAACTACGGTAAACACTACAGTCAACTACGGTAAACACTACAGTCAAGTAGGGTCAATTACGGTCAACTAGGGGTTTTGGCTAACCACGGCCAAATCATGGGTTTCTTGAAGTTCAAACTACGTTTTATTACGTTTAACTAAGGTCACCTATACGGTCTACTACAGTCAACTACGGGTATCCCCCACTACGGTTAACTACAGTCAACTACGGTCATCCCCCACTACGGTCTACTACAGTCAACTACGGTCATCCCCCACTACGGTCAACTACGTGCGTGAACGTAAGATGAGACCGCGGCTTTAAACAGGTGTACAACTCAGTAGGACTATGGATTGCCCTGTAATACTTTGCTACTAAGCCTTTAGCTAACAGTTCTAGCTTATATTTATCTCGGGCATAACTTAGAGTTACCTTTTTTATTTCGAGTTTATCTTGATATGATATTGTTTACCTCGAGCTTTCCTTGGTATCATATTATTTTTGGTCTGGTGGCGCAAAGGATAACGCACTCACCTTTCACCAAGGCGGCCGGGGTTAGATTCCCTGATCGGATGTGACAAGGTATGGGTTTAGCTGCCCGACCACGTGGGTTGTCCAATTTCCCCCCCACATAAAGTTACATCCGGGCTACAAAGAGTGATTAATATACATGTATGTTGAAATGACTTGTTTCATAATTGTTGTAAAATAAACTGATTTAAAAGCAGAACATTACTATACTATTTTATATTTTTTTTTATCTTGAACATACCTTGGTATTATATTATTTATTCGGTACACCTTGGTATAACATTGTTTATCTCGAGCATACCTTGGTATTACATTGTTTATCTATCGCATACCTTGGTATTACTTTGTTATCTCGAGCAAACCTTGTTATTACTTTGTTATCTCGAGCATACCTTGTTATTATATTGATTATCTCGAACATATTTTAGTATTACATTGATTATCTCGAGCACACCTTGATATATATTGTTTATCTCGAGCATACCTTGATATAACATTGTTTATATGGACCATACCTTGGTATAACATTGTTTATCTCGAGCATACTTTGGTATTACATTGCTTATCTCGAGCACACCTTGATATAATTTTGTTTATCTCGAACATACATTGATGTGATATTGTTTATCTCGAGCATACCTTGATATAACATTGTTTACATGAGCATAGCTTCATATTTGATCTGTTTCAAGTTGTTTGTAAAATGCATATACAAAGAGTTTTTTATAAGGAAAGGGTTAGTTATAAACAAAAAAACATAGGAAGAAGAATATGGATCTTCATATACAATGTAGTCCTTCTGTTTTTGATAACAGGATATGCATGGTATAGTTTCATAAAAATTGGGAGACAGATTCTTGTTTTAAATTACAAATCATATGCATCATATACAGTTTGGCCGTGAATTTGTGTCCTTACCATGAATGTAATTACTTATGTCTTACACGCTGTTGCTATGAGACTGCCCGACAGGTTATATGTATTTATCATTTGGCTGCAGTGTCACAAAATGTCATAATACCGAGCAAGGTTATGTAGGTTTACCCTTAATTGTTCAAACAATTGAAAGCTTAACGCCATGCAATGTACATGTATTTCATCCTACAATCACTATCGGTTTCCTCACTCCCAGCTCACTGGAAAAAACTTACTAAGGGTTGGTAAACAGTTTTGGGTACCCATTAGTGGGGTACACTCTGGACGCTATTTCATCGGCCAGTCTTCTATTTATGACGTCAAGTTACAAAGCTTTGCAACGTCATTTTCCATTGTGACGTCGTAGTTCATGACATTTGTTTACCTGATCAGAAACAGGAATAATGTGTTTCCAAGAGATATACTATCTAAACGCTGTGACGGAAAATTGTCCCAAACTCGTAATGGGTGATTATCATATTTCTCTTATTATCATTAGTTGTAAACTTCAAATTATAAAAGACTCTCGGTAAACCTTGCGTTTTTATACAATTCGAAAATGGACTGCTTCAAGTTAGATAAAATAAGGTTAATCAATCATCACTACGTCTTTGTGTACAATAAATTGTAAACCTTCAATAACATTTCATTACACCATGAAATATACCGTGTAATGTTAACACGTTATGAAAGGTGCCTTGTAACCACACGTTTTGGTTAAACATGCAAATAGATACGTACGTCACGTGCTTGAACTATGTTTACTACTGGAGATACAATTTACGTCATCTTTACTGAACTCAAGTCATGCCACCATTTTATACTGTCTTCTTTTTAAATTATTTCCTTTTAAAATCTACAAAAACGTTCAGTACTGTTTCAGAATAGTACTAATTTAACGAAAGTAAATTCCGGTAGAATAAAGGAATAAACTCATTTTGTTTTTTAAATCTCCGATGCATCATATGTCGATGCTATAGAAAGAGGGGAAGCAACCAAAAGTGTTTTTGTTGTAAAAATTGATCATATGAAATATGGACATGTATGCTAAGTTGTAATTTGTTTTGTATTGTAAGGTTTCTGGAAATTCGGACAACAAAAAACAAATCCCTGATGTGAATTTCCGTCTTATGTGACATGTGGAAAAAGAAGTCGAAAACTCCCCGAGAAGTGCTGCGCCATGATGCCCTGTGGGACTCGGTTGCTAGCGTGCTGCAGGTAAGTGAATGTTGAAAATTATGTTAATTACTTTACAACTGATACATGTTACTCAGCAAAGCGTTTTGTTGACAGAAGTTTTGTTCATTCTTCTACTTCTACTTCGTCATGTTATAAAGGAAATATTGATGTTTCGGCACGATGTTCTTAGATTTTAACACCTGTAAAAAGGGAATTGCTGCTTTGACATGGCGTTTTTTCCAATAACACTGTTACAAAGGAAGTAATTGCGGTTACTTGCTTTACAACTGTTTCATGTGAAAAGCAAATTGGCAATCTGACTTGATGTTCTTTGCTCTACAACTGTTTCATGTTACTACAGAAAGTGTTGTGCTGACGTGGTGTTCTTTGCTCTACAACTGT